>CAXAMN010023583.1:1796753-1903593 GCA_963970005.1 Durusdinium trenchii
CGTGTGTGAGTGTGAGTGTGAGTGAGCTCGAGAGTGAGAGAGTGGGAGAGTGAGAGTGAGAGTGAGAGTGAGGGGTGTGAGTGGGCGAGAGCGTGAGTGAGAGTGAGAGAGTCAGAGTAGAGTGAGAGTGATTGCGAGCGTGAATGAATGTTAGTGTGAGGATGAGCATGGGTATAAATATAAATTTAAACGAATATGAAAATAATAAAAGACAAGATTATTTTAAAATTATATTTATAATGAAATATATTTTTTGAAATTTATAAAAGGTAATTTATTACAAAAAAAATATATTGAAATTTATTAGATTATAGATCTACATTTTGCGAATTTATTGGATTTTGACGAATTTGGGAATTTCGAGGTTTTGATGGATATATTGAAAATAGCAATAAATTAATCGTATATATCCGTGCGATATTTCCGATTAGACGTTAATATAAGAATTCTTAATATTTATATTTTATGGGTGAATTATTTCTATATTTTTAATTAGAATATTTGATTTTTTGTCGTTGGATGGACATTATGATATATTCTTGAAAGATTGGATTGTGTAATTATTGTCGGGTGTCGTCGTTTGCCGGAGCAATATATTATTAGTGCCGGCGGTCTTTTCGCTATCTAGGATTTTTATAAAGATATATTTTATAAATAAAATATATAACAGAATTTTAAAAATATATTAATAAAAAAAGGCAAAAAGATTGCTATTAATCCTTATAATAATCCAAATTTTTAATAAATCTAGAATAATTTTGGATTAATATTTACATTCCTCTCTAATGAATTCAAACGCCATAAATCCGCAACCGTTGCACCCAATAATGCTCGACACGATTCAATAGATTTCTACAATATTAGGAGGGAATTGCCTACTGATATCGTTGCGGGGATACCATTGCTGCGTGCGCTTCGGGGCTTAGGCCCTGGTACTGCCGGAGGTCGCCGCTACTATATGCGTATATATTCTATTATTAAATTTTCTATTTTACATAAAACAAAAATTGCATATGTGCCTTTTGGAATCTGAATTGCAGGATATATTGAGGAGCTTGGGTGCCGCTATTGGGTGCTTGCGGTGGGCCGCTACTAGATATGTGATTGTGCAGATTTTGGAACTTAGATACTAATATTGCTACGATATATCCTTACCAGATGGGGATTATTTACATTATGAATTTCAATGATCGTGTCGCTGAAAGATGCTGGAGAATGCTGCGGCAATATTTCAACCCGCCACAAAATATATTTTTATAAATTCTATGACAACGTAATTATTGTGGCAAAAATCACGATAATTTAAATATATTAATGTCAATATTATATCGGATCTTTAATATTATCATTTATATTATTTATAAATATTGTCAATTTAGCACGGCCTTGCTTGGCCTTTTAGCTGCTCAGAGACCAGACAAGCTGCGGGCCGCTCCGCTTCGGCCGAGCGTCCGCGTCCGATCGCCAGAGATATAAATATTGTTAATTAACAAATTACTATCGTTATTGAATACGTTTAAATACAATCATTATAATATATATTATTATATACACAGGAATTTGCGATAAAATAACGATATATATATATATATCCAATAAACACCATAAAATTCGTATATGTATTAATGCAAATATAATTTCTATCCATATTGTTTGACCAATTACGATAATGCAAAATTAAAATAATAACGAAATAATCAATATTCAAATCATCATAATTAGCATAACATTCCAAAAATTCATATAAATTCCAAAAATATAGATCCACCATACCAATTAAAACCACACAATAGCGATACCAACATCCAAATCCCAAATCCTTTCCATAATATTCATGAATAATATCTCCGATAATACCAACAAAAATATAAATATCAAAATCATAATAATCTTTAATCAAATTTTATAATCCAAATATATATTGTATTATTCTTTTAAATATAATCCAATTTATTAAAATCAATATTATTAAAAAATAGTTATATAAATAAACATATCTTAAATATTATTGAATAATATATTAATTTGAATTAAAAAACATAATCTATTATTTTAATTCAAAATCTTTAAATACATATATATTTTTTAAATATACCTTTTCAATGCATGATTAATTCATTCATTTCATTTTAGTGTCGACAGAGATAAATCTGCCCGTTGTGAGTTGCAATAAACTACGAAAATTTGCGGACGTTTCGTGAACGTCAATGTCCAAATCTGCAATCATCAAGGCTGTGTTGGAAGAGCTCTTACATGTCAAAAGCTGTTCCGAACAAATCGTTCAAGGTGATCTCAAGCGCTGGGATTCGACAGATTGGCATGGTCCATCGAGGAATCATCAAATTGGTGGAGGGTGTGAGCCACAAAAGATAATTCTCGCAGGCAATTCCTTCATTCATGAATATTTGGCATGGCTTGGCATCATCAACATCATCATCATTCATTATTAGGCCAAGAGAGGAACAAAAGAGGAATTCAAAATAAAGACATAATGACCACTCAGGGGTTCCTCGCCCTTATGCAGAACTCCAACAATCACATGAAAATTGTGCTGGATTCGCACAATTTGTGGTCCAAGCTAGGGAATCTATCAATTTGAATATGCAACAATTTATTGGGCTGGAAGAATGCGCAAACGAAAGAATCAATATGATACCATTCATCGATCAAATCCTACAAAGATGCTTTTTGCGACTAACGGCATTGCAAAAAGAACGAGAATAAAATGGTTCCATGGTCCTCAATAATATGCAAATTAATCTATTTCCTGGAATCAAAACCTTAATATTTCCCAAAACATAATATATTCCAAAAAAAATCAATAATTATATCCCATATTATAATACCAATTTTTTGAATTATTACATCCATATCCCCCAAATGCTTTTATTAAATCCATCAAATCCATCAATAATCAATCAATCCCAATGCTAAATCCTCAACACGCCACGGATATAATAAATATTTCCTATATTTATCTATATATATTTAGTCAAAACACGAATCAAAAATATAATCTCTAAGATAACGTGCAAACAAAAACATTCCATTACAATCCCATAAATCGATATATCATAATCAACTAAATCAATATATATATATACTCGGTACCTTCAATAAATCGAAATATTAAAAAATAGAATTCAATAATAATACGACAATTATTCTTCAAACAAAAACTTCATTACCCCCCCAAAAAAAAAATCTACTAAATAGATTACAAAATATATTATAGCTTTTTATCCAATTATATTAATTTCACTAAACTTTCTATTTCATAATTTTAAAATATTTAATATCATAATTCCAATCCAACACAATTCATTATTTCTTAATATTTTAAAGTGCTCTCTGCCCGTTTTGGACTGCAGATTGCTAAGAAACAACTGGACGTTTCGAGAACGTCAAGGCCCATATCCGCAAGGGTCAAAACATGTCAAAACCAACGAGTTAGCTTCGATCAAACGCAGCACCGAATAGATCATTAAGATCCGGTGTCTTTTCCATTGCCGTAATTCGATAAATCGGCAATCTTTAATTCTATAACATTCGGATAGGCGCAAGCCAAATCAAATAGCATTCAATGGCGATCATATCATACATGTGTATTTGATACGATGGAATATCATCATCAATTAAAAAGATGCAAAAGAAGTATATAGGGCGTTCATATAATGGCCACATGTAAATTCATCCCCTTTATGAAATATTAAGGCCAATACTCGAAAGCTATGCCAGGTAACCATCCGACTTCTAAAATTTGGAATCAAAATTGGGGAATCGATCAATTTACATACATAACACTAAAAAAGATACATACAAATCTTGCAAAAAACTTTTTACGAATAACTATTTAACAAAAATAACGATGCTATCCTAATCCTCAATTGCATATAACAAACATTTTTACAAATCGATCAAACAATTCCCAACCTATTACTAGTCGAAAAACTAATCACGAAATACATCTAGAAATTCAACAATAAAAAAAAAATACAAATCCAATACAACATAATCAATCAAAATCAATGATTATATTCCCTTTCCTTATATAAATATCATAAATTCCTTATACATCAATCAAAATTATAATTAAACACGAAATAATAATTCCCAATATTAATCCATATTTAAATAATCAAAATTCCAATTATTTATACAATTTCTAAACAATCGCATTAACCAATAAACTACATTACAAGCTAATTAGACGATATTTCATTATCACCAATTATATCGCATAACTAATATTTTTGAACATATTAATATAAAATATATTTAATTAAATTAAACACATATTTTACTTCAATATATAATATATCAAAAAAAAAATATATATTGAAATTCATTCTATAGAAAGGGTCGGGAATAAAAAACTTGAGGTCGAGAGTAGGTGACGAAAGCTAACAGGGGTGCATCCGGACTGGTAGGACATCAAGCGGAGTGAGGCAAATGTTCATGAGGTAAAACGTTGTGCACATGTAAGACACACAAACAACAATGACACAGCCAACTTGAGAGAAGAGGGGGGTAAACGAAAGGTAACAAAGAATCAGGCGTAATCCGGGAGGAGGTAAGAAGCCCCCCACTTATTTGAAGCGAAATGAGTGAGCGTGATGAAAGAAAGACTAATGCACAAGCGCTTGACAAAACCTCCAGAAGCTGTAGCGGTCTAGCGGTTTCAATACAGGTTGACGTGCCTTCAAAAGGAATCACATATTTCTCAAATGCAACTTCGGATTTACATAGTAACGTGCGGCGACCCTGTAAATTGCGTGGCCGCAGGCCATGCTTACAAACAGGACGTGCTCAAAAATACTGGTATTTACGAGGTTTCGTTGCCGTCGATCCACAGCCGCGGCAAGGTCTAAGGCCACGCTTGAAGACAGGAGGAGCTAAAAACACTGGTATTTACGGTATTTTGTAGCCGTCGATCCAAAGGCGCACCACGGTTGAGCGCTGGAAGCGCGCAGAAAACCGTGTAAATACCGGCGTTTTCTGCCGAGAAGGTGCACAAAACCCTGTAAATACCATAGTTTTGTGCAATTTTAAAGCCTCCAAAAGCCTCAAAAACCCTTTCTGACAAAATCTTTCCTGGTTTTTGGTCTTTTTTCGGTCATTTTTCTAACCGAGACGCATCAAAAACCATCGGTTTTTGCGGTGTTTTTTGCCGGACAGCCACAAAAAACGCTGTAAATTCCATGATTTTTGGTCACTGCTGAGGACTGGAAGAGCTGAAAACACCGATATTTACAGTGTTTTCGAACGGTTGACCCCGAGGCGCGCTAGGGTGGAGTTGAAAGGGCAGCAAACGAAGATGTCGGGGACCATTTCTCCGAGAGATAGGCTGCAGCTCTGGGTTAATACATTTTTGCTAAAGCAAAAGGAAAACTCAGGTAGCGTAACCGCTACCTTTCGTGACCTTAGAATTGAAGTCCCCGATAATTAAGGAAGCGTGTCTGGACTTTGCCACACTGTTCGATGCATCCGATGTGTCCACGAACCTGTGAGCTTGTTGAATCTGTTGCACCGTATCCCAAAATCTCCACGGAGGAGTTGAACCAGTGTGGATGCCATAAGAGGTGCCCAAGAGGTGTCCCAGAGGCAAAACAAAGCTGCTTGCATGATTTGTTTGGTTTCTTCTATCGATGTCGATGTCATAAACCTGTGAGCTTGTTGAATCTGTTGCACCGTATCCCGGAGGAGTTAAGCCAAAGTGGATGCCATAAGAGATGCCCGAGAGGTTGAACCCACGGGAGGGGGGGGGAGGGGGGGCCCCCCCTACAAATGAAGTTTTCACGTGATGCGGCGATCCCGAGGATTCCAGCCCCTCACTTGCTAAAGCAAGGACAACTCCAGCTAGCTGGTGCTAGCTTTCGTGATAATATATAATTCAACACAATTCTGATCAAGTCTAATGTATAATTTTATATAATTTTGATTTTGATCATATTTATGCAACAGCGCAAAGACCCAATCGAAAGACATGGAAGGCCTCCCCACTGCAGCGAGGCAGCTAGTGGTGTCCCCAGGCCCGCCGCTCCACAGCTTATGGCCGAAGGTCTACTTCCCCTTCTTATGGCAACGCGTTCTAGCGTGTCCCACGTCTCTCGTACTGTTCCGGCAGCCGGTGAATCTAGCTTTCAAACCGCACATCGATTTTTTTCCCAAACATCATAAACATCCTCACGCGAAGGATTGGTTGGGGACAACAATGGTGTTAAGACACGTGAGTGGCCATTTTGGCCGGCCAAACCACGCAGCCACTGAGCTGCGCTTGGCAACACCCACTCGTCCATCCAATCTGGGGCCCCCTTTCATTCGCAACCCTTCCCCCATCCTCTGGATCATTGAACGCCAATTGAATCCTGAACGTGTTCGACACCAGTCTGCCGGATGCTGCCTGTGATGCAACAAATCCTCAAGATTCACTGACATTCCCGGGCCACAACGTTTGATTATGGGGCATGCTTCGGAGGTATGCTTCGCCTCGAACATCCCAGCCCTACATAAACTGGACACACTGTAGAAGGACAAGCCCACATGGAACTGGACATGGGCCTTAGGAAAACGACTTCCCTCTACAAACGGTTTTCTACTTCCATGTCAGTAAGGGAGATGCAGCAATGAGCATTTGATGTTTCCCTGAGCCGTCTTGCGGTGGGTGTTGGACTCCGCGGATTCGTCCTTCGGACCAACTCAGTGCAAGCTGCATGCTGGATAAATGCCAGAAGGATCTCCACAACTTAATTTGTATGACTGTATGACCTTGATCTGCCCAAAGGAAGCATCATTCGCCCCAGCTTCACGAGTTCTTTTGACCATCGTTGACTGACATGAACCTCAAACTCAGACTAAGCATGAGCGCATTTGGGGCACTTCCTTGCTCACACCCAAGCAAGTTGTGGACATTCTCCATACGCAGCCTTAGTCTCTCCTTTGAGGATGGTTGGTGCTGCTGGCTGCTAGACGGCTCCAGGTCAAAACCCCCTCTGCCAAATCAAAGTAGTTCTTATTTTCGGGTGGTCCATTCTTGCTGAGCCCAAATGAGGTTCTGACCAATTCCCATCTCTGCGATTGCTGCCTGGATTATGCCAAGCAGTTCAAAAGCTTTCTGATTCACCAACATTTCATGGCAAACCACGGAAAACGCCAACTCAATTGCTTCTCTGAAGTCGACCTAATCAAGTGGATCTATGCAGGTGAAAGGACAAATGGAGTTGTTTGCGATTTAAAATTAGCTCGCAAGAAAACCGGGCAGCTTCGCCAGCATCTCCGATGCCTACAAAGGCCCCTTCAAAAACCTGCTGCATTTGGCGCCTCCGAACGCCCGATCCCAAAATCTCCAAGACCCCATGAACGGGCCCCCTCTGCCTAGGCTGGAAGCTCTATGAGGTTTAGGGCCAAAAGTGGTGGGGTTGAGTAAGGTCGGCGGCAAAAAGCTTCCAGCTTCCAGCCTATCTGGCTGACTCTTGGCATCGGCCTGAAGCAAGTATCAAGCCTTGGAGCAAAAACAGGAGCCTCCTGGTGTGTAGTCCTCCTTGACCTGGGCAGCTCTCAGAGATGGAGTGGCTTTATCATCATGTGCTCAGATCTGAACAAATCAATACACCTATATACCACATCCTGAGGCTGTGACATGCTGGAACTGTTCCACCATTCTTTCCGCTGACGGTCTTTCTTTGTAGTCCACCTAGGCGTCTTTCTGCCACCGCGCGGAGATTACACCAACCACCCAAGAAGGCAGGGTGGCACTCAGTGCGGCTGCTTGGAAGATGCGAGGGGCGTCCCATGAGTAAATCACTTCTTGCTTTTGGATTCCTTCTTCCACCACCAGGGTTTTCGGAAATCAATGAACATTGAGTCATTGAAACCGAGTCTTTGAGAGCGATTGGCCGGGCCTGCTCTGTCAAAGCCTCTCACCACAGTGATCATCGACCACCTGTTGCATGACGCCCATCATTCCACATGTTGCGACTCCAAGGGGCTGCCCATGCTGCCTTCATGATTGGCCGCAGCTGTGAGTGGCACTCAGAATCGGATGGCCTGAACCCAATGGGATGGCTGGTCCACCCCAAATGCTTGGGATATGGCGAGCAAGCAGAGGTACCCTGAAAAATCATAAGTAATCAGCAGCTTTTGGCAGTGGCAGTGATGTCTTGAACCAAACTGTCCGCAAAGCTCCAATGATTTTAAAGCCGAATGCGCTGACTTTGGTTGCCTTCAGCTTTCCAGCTGGTTTTTTAGTTCGACGTGTCCGATCTCCGACCTCGGCTCATTGCCCTTGACATACTCCTTCAAGACCTTGGAGCTAGGATTGGCTACGAATCACACACTTGCCCACTGGCTCGGCCTAACATGTTTCGGCGGATGGAACATGATAGAATATCTTCCTCGAATATCAGTGAAAAAGTTCCAGACTTTCAGATCCATCCTTTGCTTGCTATTTGTTTTAGAGTATGTTCTTCTCTTCCTATCTCTTCCCTCAATTTCCTTCACTCTTCACGGAAGGCCCAGAAAAACGGCAAACATACGAACGTCTCCAACAGCTGCGCACCATGGATTCCGCCAGGTGGCAAGCTCCGGATCTTTTCCCATCTCATGGAAGGGTGCCTTCCCCGCGCTCATGAAGAACCTGCAAAGGTCTGCGTTGTACAGCGACGCCCAAAAACATCATCAGCAACAACAACAACAAAACTGGCCTCTGTTGGAACTGACCTTTGTATGCGTCTGGGTGATGCTATCAGAATTGTCCAAGTTTCAAGCATTCAACACATTCAAAACGTTCTCCCAAGAATATTCCGGGCAAAAACACCAACTTATGGGTTTTTCATGATATTCCTGTCCGAACATATCCAAACCATTCCAAACTACAGTGACTCGGCGCCACAGACGGGTCTGCACGGGTTCACTCCCCCGGATGGTCGTTTGGGCCCCAAACATGATCAGCGCAAAGGCGTAGATGTCCACTTTCTCCTCAGACTCCCACCGGTGAGGTACTTTTGGGCGGCAGGGGTTTTGGATGGTTTTGGCGTTAGGTGTTGGTTTGGTGTTGTGGACTTTTTCCCCGAAATGGCAGATGTGTAACGGTGCTGCTGGGGCTTGGATGCAACAATCTCAAGTTTGAGTGCCAAAACCTATGGCATGGTTACAAAAACTCCCTCGAAGGATGCACGGACTTGCGGGCACGCTCCCACACCTCCCCTTACTCACGGGTGGAGCGGGTGAAGGTGGTGATGTGAAACTGTCAGAAAACCTGTCAACTCTACTACCATATGTACACTACGACGAACTGGCATGCTTGCATGAACAGGAACGAGAACGATAGCCTAAGAGCAGGTTTCATCCACCGACTGCTCACCCCGGTACCGATGCCAGTGCTTGCGGAGGAAGCCGGAGAAGCCGGTTGCAAACGAGCGTCGTTGTAGTGTTGATGCCTCAGTGAAGAACTTGGCTCTGCTGTCAAAAAATGACTCCACTCCCCCAAGCGATCACAACACAAACTTTGGCTCCTCATGTTATGTGAAGTTTTTGGACGCCCTGGCAAAAGGTGATAATGTTCAAAAAGCAACAATCCAAGAACCCTCAAGAATCCACATTTCCCGGCCCAGTCAAGGCTGAATCTGCCTCAAGAATCAAAACTTGTCGAGCAAACACTTGGGAGGTCTTTATCTCACACCGACCCTGACAGCAAACAGCCAATCAGGAGCACAACAAGTAGTGAAGCTTAAACCTAGAGGAGATAACCATCGTCAACCTAGAACCCTGCACAACAAAGAGCTGGACATCAACAGCCACACGGCATGTCGAGAGGTTCCCAGCATGTTGAATCGGCGCAAGGGAATCTCATCATCCTTGGACCCCTGCATGTGAATGACTCTAGCTGCTAGTGGCCAATTAAGGAGGTTTAAGTAGGCGGTTCCTTATGCTCCCAACAGCGAAGGTCTCAAGCGGAGATGGCCAAAACCTTCATGCTTTGGCCGAGCTTCCGAACAACTTCAGGAGCCATATAGAGCCAGCTCCCGACGCCCCCCGTCATGTTGTAGACGTCACTGGCGACTGCGGCCCTGGGCTTTTGTTTGGATGTCGAGGAAGACATCTGTAGCCCCAAAACTGAAGAATATAAAGGCCCCCTGTGGTCACCGAAGGCCTGGGTCTTGGTTTTAATATGTTTTAATTCATAATACCCCATCTGCAATGAAGACTTATTGTAATACTCTTTAATATCATTCTGTGCGCAGCTTTCTTGCCTGTCCAAATGTGACTAGCCCTACAAAAACAAAGTTTGCAAACAAAAGCAAAAGAATTCAAAACAGCATGTGGGGGCAAAAATAGGGACCTGATCAGGCAAGGCACCTCTTGCAAATCAAATTGCAGTATGTGGGCCAACAAAAACTTCAATCAACACACGAAGCTTGACCCTCTCTTTGCTTCCTGCACGCTTCATGCACTTTGCATCATGCCCCGGCAAAATCCATTCCAACTAACTGCTGAGGCTCATCATCTTGCTGATTCCAAGATCAGCAATTTTCACCTCCAGGTGCTTCGTCCTGGGCCGTCCCACAGTCGCTTCGTCTACAGGCAAACAAGGCCGACTACATGGATGCTTCCAAGAACAAGTGGGAGATGCGTGAGAATGGTATGTTGAATGTTGAGCTTTTAAAGAACATTCTTTGGACAAGTAAATCTTATATACCTTGGCAAACATACCAAGTCTAAACGTGATAACACATGCACGTGAACTCGTCCAGAAAGGATCAGGACAAGTACTACAGTACACTTACTCTTTCCTATTATCTTTTGCAAGCTCCCTGAGATCCGGGCAGCAGCAAATTCAAAGGCTTCAAATCCCTGTGCACGATGGGCTCATCTCCTTGGTGGGGATCGTGGCTCAAAAAGCCACTCCATTCATCCCTATTCGTTCGAGAGTATACCTTCGCCTCCTCGACCAGAAAACCTTACAGTATAGACTTGAAACAAACGTTGATCTGCTTCGTGGGTCTACATCGCAACAAAAGTGCTTGCACACCTATGGCAGTTTCAATTAGTAGTGCAAGTAGAAGTGAGAGGGGCTCGCAGTCTGCCACTTGGTGAAGTGGCCAGGGTTGGTGGCGGCAGGAGTGGCAGGAGAAGGAGAGTTGTGAATCAGAAGAAACAAAGCACCAAGAATGAACAAAGCAGCTTTCTTGACAATCATGTTGAGAAAGAACCCAGCCAAAGTTACGAGGTTAAAGCAATGACATGTTGCATGATGTGCTAAAGGCTTTGCGAACCCTAGGTCTTTGCGTTGAGCATTTGAGAAACCAAGTTACTAGTGTGGAGGAAACTCAAGGCGCGTGCAACTGCCTTGGATGCGACGACCCGGCCCTCCTGGGTCGGATTGAAATCTGGCAAAGCAACATTTGATCAAAGCAACATTGGAGCAGTAACAACAACTGGGAATGCCTATACCGTTCAACATTCAGCTCAACCAAAACAGCCGTCACGTCCTGCTTTCCACGCTCCAGCTTGGAACTCTTTGAGAAAACAATAAGATCGTTGATGCTTTCTGCCACCCACCCTACCCAGACCATAAATACTCAAGTCAAGCGCTGAACTTGGCAACTCATCTTCCTGGCCGGGTTTTCCTGCTTTTGAAAGTGCGTTCGCATCAGTTTAGCTGTCAAGTTACCCACGCTCATGTTATTGCATCCTGTTGCAGGTTTTCGGCACAAAGGAAGAACTTGAGAAAACAATTGGACCCGCTGGTAATACTTTTTGTGAGCCAATGAAGCGGCGGGTTGCGTTTTTGCCCCTTCCGCTTTCCTCTCGCCCCGAGGTGCAGAGCACCAGTCCAAGATTTGCTGAAGTGGAGGGCGCCATCGGTCGGTCTGGTTCTGATTTCGCTTTGCCTTGGCAAAGAACATGCACTGAATGTATCTGAATGTGTGGTTGGGTGCTAGGTGCGACTGCCGCTAGGACTTGGACAAACCCACCGGTCATTAGCAATGTCTGAAGCTTTCTTTCAGGGGCTCTGTCCACGAACTGTGCTGTGCCAAATCTATACTCATTTATTTTTGAACAGTTGGTCCTTAGAATCTCTACCGTGCCTTGTTTGCATTGTGAGTCTTCTACTTCTATGGGCCACTATGCCACCGTAAGAAATCGTAAGAAGGGATCTACATAAACATCCCGCCGGGCTGACAACTGCGCCTGCGTTTTTGCATTTATTTTACGTTGTCAATCTTGAGCTGGTGGGTTCGAAAGGTCGAAAGAGTCGTACAGCCTGCGTTTCGGAACATTCGACTTCCGAAAGAAGAGCCTATTTAGAAGGTGTTTCACTTTAAACTCGCGGTTTGCTGCAGCGATATATGTGTTTTCATCGTAGTTAATCCCTTAAAATTGACCTCTTTGTTGAAGGATTCAAGGGCAGTTTTCTACAGCGAAACAAAACCTTGAGATAGGAGGGGTCAACGAAAGGGAGGGGGAAGGAGAGAGGATCGCCATGGGGGAGTCCAAGCCTCGAGAGGCTCGAGCGCTTCTGACTGAATTCGGCATTGCGCGGTGACCCTGCAGGCGATTCCCAAAGAAACAGACCGGAGGGTGCAGGTCAGAAGAAGTGAAGCCCCCAGCTCCAGCAAGACAAGCCCAAAGAACTCTAAAGTAGTGAAGCCCAAACCCAAGCAAGACAAGGCAAAAGAAACCCTGAAGAAGCCAAGCCCTCAGCCAAGCTCAAAAGAATCCGAAAAAAGTCAGCCCTGAACAGCCCGCAACGCTCCGTCCAAACCAGCCCAAAGAAACCCTAAAGAAGTGAAGCGCCCAGCCGAGCCTGCAGAAACCATAAAGAAGTGAGACCCGCCAAATCCCGCAAACCCAGCGAACCCCAGCAAGACAAGCCCAAGGAAACCCTAAGTAGTGAAGCTCTACGCCAGAGAAGAAGTCAGACCGGAACACCCCACAGCCCACCCCAACAAAACCCCAAAGAAGAGACTGGCATGAAAGAAGCGAATCAGCCATACCCAAACAAATCCTACAGAAGTGAAGCCCTCAGCCACAGAGACCCTAATGAAGCAAACCCTGCAAGCCAAACCCCAAGAAACCCTAAAGTAGCAATGAAAGTAGTGCAAAATCAGAAGCCCTAAGCCAGGCCCAGAGAAACCCTGAACCCGCCAGCCGAGCCCCCAAAATCCTGAAGTAGCAAAGTTCGGATGCCAAACCCAAAGACACGATAAACACATGGAAATACTAAAGACATGAAGACCTAGAAGCCTAACCAAAAGAACTCCCAAGGAAGTGAAGCCCGAAGCCCAAAAACCAAAGAAACCCTTAAGAAGTGAAGCGCGAAGCCAAGCCTGAAGAAACCCTAACGAAGTGAGACACGCAAACCCAGCGAAACCCCGGCAAGACAAGCCCAAAGTAGTGAAGACCTACACCTACACCATTTCAAAGGCAAAGAAACCCAAAAGATATGAAGACCGAAGCCACAACTAGAAAAATTAAGAAGCGATACCCGAGCATCCGGAACATTGTCATTCACCTACTATAGCTTCAGCTCGAATTCGAGCTCGGGTCCGAATTCAAGTTCGAGGCCTTCCAGGGTTGAGTTCTAACAGTTCCAGCTCGAGTTCGAATTCAAGTTCGAGGCTTCTATGCTTCTAGGGTTGAGCTCTAACTGTTCCAATTCGAGTTCAAATTTGAGTTCGAAGTCAAGTTTGAGCGGGGCACACTATGCAAAGAAACATGCCGCAAGAATTGTCCAAACATCTCAAGATGCACCCAAGCCGCGACGGCGCAGGGGGGATTTGATCCAGGGAAGGGGGCCCCCTGTCGAACAGAATCCCTTCTTGGAGGACCAAACTCTAGGCACAACCCCAAGTCCTGGTTACACTAATTTTTTGCTAAAGCAAGGAGAACTCAGGTAGCTGAAGCTACCGTTCGTGATTTCACAAATCATGAACAATTCTAGTCAAGCATCGTTGTCCGACATTCCTTTCAGTCAGCGCCCAACGATGTTTGAAACGGCGTGTCCTGTACAAAGCATCAAGCCTTTGCCTTTGTTCCCCACCTCCAACAGCACCTTTGCAAACACTGGAAGATTTGCGGGTTGACCTCACCATTGGACGTAAACGTGTGCATGGAGGTGGGAATTACCATCTTTGCACGAGCCCAAAGCCCATCCATGGAACCAGTGTTCACATCCAGTGATGGGACACGTCTCCAACAAGAGTTCAAGCTTAGTCCACCACAAAAGGGACAGTAGAGGTAAGTGTTGATCTAGAAGATCTACGTGTAAAACCCAGCAGTGATCGATGCACGTAATCGACAACACTTCGGCCACCAGGGGACCCCCTCCTACGGACAAACACCACCCCCAACCAGGACGAAGATGCATTTGATTCGCATGATGAGAGAAGAATGGCAATTATATAGATGCAAATAAGGCGGACACATGTCGATAAGATTCTTTGGTGATATTCTGGGCAAACTTGACATTCCCGAAGAGCGAGCACAAAAATCCGAAACACAAAGATATTTCAGCCAAAAACACAAAGGCAACATGAACACATGCAATGCAATAAGATGTTGCCACGGAGGAAACATCAAACAAAGCTGCTATTTACGAGTACAGTAAAAAATAGGTGGTCCCGACTTTCACGCAATGTGTGACAGCATTAAAGACATGGTTGGTGCTTTGATAAAACAGTAAACAGTGCACGACTATTAGCGCGGTTCTCAGCCCGCTGGCATAAACATGCTTGGGGTCACCGCACGGGAGCCAACTCTAAACATCCGTTGTAGTTGGTGGCTTGCCACGTCACATGGCTATCCACTGAAACATCCTCCAGGTGTAAACAGGTTGCCATGTAGTAGCGCTCCAAATCTCCTCCCGGCATGTACTCGGTGATGCACATCACCGGAGAATCCTCCACGTCCGGGCTTCGAAATGAATTGAAGCAAGTTGCGAAACCAGGTGTCCAGTTGCTGCATGTTCGCAACTTCTTGACACTTGGAGTTCATGACCTCCAATCCTACAAAGATATAGAAAGGAGAGCTTTCTTACGAAGAAGTTCTTATACAATCTTATACAATATGCTCCTACCCTGTACTCACATCATCTCACATCCCTGCCAACACGATTGCATGGCACCATGACTCAAGGTCGATGAAGGTGAGTCTCTACCCATTCGTCGGTGCATCCCCTCCATCTTCCCGCCTTGTCCAAACATGCACCGATGAACCTCGGCTTCAGCGGTGCAACCTGGAGCTCCGATAATGGCCTCCAACCTAGTAGCGATGGCCTCCAACCTATTAGGTGTGTTTTTCCTTTGGTGTTCACTCATTGAAGAAAGTGGCATCATCAGATCTGTCTGGACAACGATCCTCCATGTCATGAATTGTTGAGCCAGTGTTCCCACCGCGCAGTTTCCAAAGTCGGAATTCACAGGGTTTGCAGTCGTGAAATCGTTCCAACGGGTACACCTTACCTTACCATAGCTTACGTAGCTTGCATCATCTTGCATCATTGTTTGCATGATCCTTATGTGGCTCAACAATACACACCCACTTACACACCCATACTAGACCAATCTAGACCATACATTTGGCGATTTGAGGCTCTTTGCAGTTCTTTCTTGATGCCCATTAGCGTTGCTACACAACCCCTGTTCCATCCAATTCCTCTTAGACCACTTGGACGCCCAAAAATGTTCCAAGACTCACAAGGATGTGCGTCCCGCCTTTGTCCCACACCGACGTGCGGGCTGTTCTTCGACTTTTGGACGCTCAGCCGCCATCGTCTCGAGGGAAGAGGAAGCATTGCAATACCGTTTCTATTGAGACCGATTTGGAGTCGCATCACCCTCTGTACAAGTTGCAACTAGTGTTGCATCACCAGTGGAATTGAAGGGACAGCTTAGCAACCCTCAAAAACAGCCGTCCCTTTCGCGCGTCCAAGCAGCAGGACTAGGTCGGGATGGCGCAAGGAAGACAACAGCTCGATCTCGTGCAACAGCTCTTCAAGAAGTTTCTGCAGAAAAAAGATTGGAGGTTGGCGGCCATCGCTAGTAGGGTGGAGGCAATCGTGGAGGACGATGCTTAGCGGCTTAGCGATGATAAGCCGATTAGCTTCATGACTGTTTGTGAGTCGTAGGTGAATCCCCCCAAAACCAAAAAGGATTCTGATTCACCTGTTCCTTTGTGTTCCTGACATGCAGTTGCTGTATGATCCAGGGAAAGTATAAATCCTAGATAGTCCTAGTAAATTAGCAATACCAAATTATTGTTGGCAAGGGTACTGTAAGTGCAGGACCGAATCCTTTACAAAACAATTATCAAATTTCATGAGCCATGAGCCAACATCTACTTTTTTCTGTGGGAGAGAGCCGGGCATACTGATCCTCATTCAAGTTGAACAAGTTAACATTCTCCGTGCTTTGATCGCGAGGACCCCATGGATTCTCCGCTTCTGATCGACTCGCCCCACCTCGTCCACGTCGTTCCCTTGCATTGGCCGCGAGGCAGTGATCGACTGGGCGGGCGTCGAGGGTGAACTCGCTTTTGGACAAATGCCTGGGTGCTCCCACACCAGTTTCATCCAGTTTCCTTGTTCGATCATCTTTTTGGCAACTTGGGGGTTTGGTACATCGCCCGTGACTCCGCAGCCAGCGACAGTCGTTTGCCACCAAGGGCTCGAAGTGAAACTCGGCACCAGGTGGACCCTTTCTGCCAAGGGTCCTCAGAGGAAAACTTTATGCCAATGGGTTCCTCCGGAATTTGCACCTCAGGTCAGACAGCGGCTTGAATTTGCCCAGCCTCACGTCGACCCTAGATTGAACTTGGGGAAAGCTTCTACCAACCAGATGTACACAGAATGGAAGTGTGTCATTCATCCTGAGCAAGGGGGCCACATCGGGCCATGCAAAAGGGAAAAACAAGCTGCAATATTGCTGGGACCCCAGCGCATTTCATCACCACCTCTGCCGATGCAAGGGTGGACGGTAAATTCTCATGCACAAACTTACGAAGAAAGCAAGTAAGTATCAAGTATCAAATATATTGTATGGCTGTGTCTTTCACAGCGGTCCATACACTAGGTGAACACTAAACCAGTCTCACTCACATTATGTTGAAGCAACCTCAGAATAGATTCCAGGCCATGTTTCTAATGTCTATATTCTGAGTAATTGCATATACGACACGTACAGCTTGTGAACCGCCATGTGTTCGCCTTGCAATATTATCCCAGAAAGAGGCCCCAAGCAGCGTTAAGTAGAACAAAAGAACACCGAATAAACAAACTTCAACACTCTAGAGCACACATATTTGAGCAAACACATGAGAGCACAGGCATGAGAAAACACACATGACAGAGGGTGCGCTTTTATCTATTTTTTTGTGGTGTTGGGGGAATCTTTGTGCGGTCGTGGTTTCTCTATAGTTCCTTCAGTGGAACTGAAAAAGCGATACTACCTTTGGATGACATGGGTTTTGGAAAACAAATGAAAACACACATGGAAGCTCACAAATTCCCAACCCAATACAAGGCTGCTCTTCAAACTGTGCCACAAGTCCTATCCCTCAAGGATTGAAAACCAACTTATCAAAAGTGAAAACAACAAAAACCAAAGAAAGAACAACACATTACGATAGATGATAGGGAATCAATACACACGCCACAAAAAGACGATGGGACAAGTAAGAACACATTCACAAAGAAGCAATGCAAAGCAAGACTAGCACAGAACAGCAAAAGAAGCAAGAAAAGCGGGAGCAGCCACAGAAAAGCAAGGAACAACAAGAAAAGCAGGAGAGGTCATACCAAATCAATAAAATCAATAAAAGCAGTAACGAGCAGATCCAAACAATTCCCCGAACTAAACAAACAACATCACCGAACACATACCCCTCCTATAAGATCTATAAGATCAAAGAGCACCTTGAATAAGTAGTGTCGGAGGCTAGCTGGTACACTATGAGTCATACAATTCCTTCTGACACATTGACGAATAGATTCGGACCCCTCCCACATGTGAGGCCCTTCATAGAGGTCCTAAACATCAAGCAAAGCCGCCAAAGAATTCTCCTTATCCCCTTCGGACAATTGACCCTTGGGCTTTAGCAACTGACATGTCTGTTCGCAACAACGAAATGATTGCCACTCCAGAGCCCAAAGGGCAGTCTTTCCGTCCACCGATTTGGGAGTCTCTCATTCTCTCATCCAAAAGATCCAAAGACCTCGTCGGCGTCTCGACGGCGCCTCGGTGCCCTTCCATGTTGCCAGGTACAGCGTGGACTTCAGAGTTTTGCTGAGCCTTGGTGAATGACTTGGCACGACTTGGTGCTCTCACGATGGAAGTCACCTATCCGGAAAATACACAAAACATTAATTAACACATACGTACAATCTGTGATTGAATCAGTGATCTTCCCGGTCCATTCATTTCAAGTTAGGGTGGTCAAAGCACAAAGGAGGAAAGGCCAGAGAAGGCCAGCAAGGAAGGAAGGAACCCACCAAAGGGTGGAGCAGGAAGGAGCAATTAAACATGGGAGCATAGCTTTGGTGGGCCACCCGACGTTAAAGTTTGGAGCAGGATGGAACCATTGCAACGCAGTGCACCTCTTGTAGGCCGCCCAAAGGCAACATTTAGAGCAAGAGAGTTCTCCTTGGGAAGGAGTTCGCAATTTTTTTTGCGTGTTCTTTGGGGGGAGGCCGTGCGCCCCTCCCCTCCACGAAATCTACAAGCTCCCCGATTTCCTGCTTTTAAGGGCCACGCCGCGCCCCTGCACGAGTTTTCCTCCCCCTTCATTTTTGTTCCATTGCCTTGCAACTTTGCTAAGAACAAGAACAAACAACACATCCCAACACATAATATATACGTATATATATATATATATTATATACAAGTTCCTAAATATCGAGCGCCCTGAACCCTGAAATGGGCCGTGCTGGCCATGACTCACTTCAATTCATGTGGAGTAGTTTATCATCACAAACATCCCAGTGATCAGAACCTGCCTTGGCGTTTGGGCTCCGTTTGCTCTGCTCATGACATGCTTTTGACTTGGCCATGGATGAATTTGTTGCCTAGCAAACTTGAGAAAGACCTGTGCCTTACAATGCCTCCAGATGTGACGTAATGAGACGAAGGAGCTCTTTCTTCATATGGATCTCGCTGCTCTCTAATCTCCAATGAGAGTCGACTGCGCGCAACTCCAACCTGCAGTTTGCCAGCCCTAAAACAAATTGTTGGACACCCCAAGGCAAAAGACAAACATGAAACACGTGAAGCTTCACAACTTGGGTCTCTCCAAGACATCTGTCTTCGTCCTGACGAAGTCAACGGGTTCATTCCTCACCGCTGGTGCCATCGCCTCGTTCGGCGGCCGGAGCCTGCACCTGCCTTGAGATGTGCGGACATCGCAGGTTGAGTCCGGAAAATTGAGTTGCTTGGGACCGGTGACGGCGACCAATCATGAACATCTCTCTAGGATTCTCGAGGATGATTCTACATGTTTTTTTTCGATCAATCCAGAGGGATTGGAGTCAAGATCTTCCGTCCCTGTGCGAGGGCTCGCCCTTGGGTGATCTGTGTGACCTGGGTTCCTGCCGACTGGTGAATAGTGAGCCCAAACGTGCAGGTGCCATTTTCAAGCGCATATGGAGGGTGGCAAACCATGGCAAACCAACAAAACGTGTGCGGATGTTGCATCTGACCCCTGGAGAGCATATCAACGAAACACCAGGAAACGCCAAACAAACACCAATTTGGCTACAGTATGTCATTCCAGGGAACATCCCATACTGCCTGAATGAACACACCTCCTTCCCCACGGCTAAAATGCGATGGTACAAACATGTACAAACCATGCGATGGTATAGTATATATCCTCACAGCTTCTGGGATATGTTTAGTCTTGTTTCTTTTTGCAACATCATGCCAAGTTTAATAAGCTGCCCCATGGCCAACCCTGTGATGGAAAGGCGGTACTTGATGATCCGGTGCTGGTTTTGAAACAACCTCATGATTCTTGATACTTCTTGTATCTTCTTATTCTATCCTATTCTTGTCCATGCTACGTATTATTACGTAGTGTTGCTTGCGGATGACCTGATAGTGGGTGTCCACCTCAGCCAATCCGTACAAGACAATGGTTCCCACCCCCAAAACCTCGGGAGCTCCGCCTCCCAGGAGAACTTGGGCCCCGAGTGGCCCTGCAAAAGCGAGCTTCAGCTTCGGTGCACACGATGCACAGGACGGCATGACACTTCTCTGATGTTAGAAAGGAAGTGTGGCGCTTGTCAATTGCATGCGAGGGTTCCTGGTGGAAGTTGATCACCCAAACACACGCACCACACCCATCATTCCACCACTTTAAGGGTGGTTTCGGCACCAAATGTAAAAGTCTTCTTGACATGGAGACGGTGGAAGTGAAGGCATGGTGCTCACCCTAGTTGCCCGTACGCCTCTGTGGTGGATTCTTCGGCAAGGACCTTCTCCTGCATTCTGGCTCGGGTTCAAGTTTGGAGCAGCCAGCCCACAAATAGTGGATGCAGAGTAGATGGCACAATCCCCTAAGAAGGTGGTAATATATTATATATAATTACATACTCTGAAATCACTGTAGGTTAGAACCTGTAAACAAACTACTGCATCCTTTGGTTAACCTCGATTGAAGCAAACCACATGATGAACATCTGTGGCTTCTGTGTCTTGGTCCCTTCACCCTGTTCTCGCAGTCCTGGGACATCTCTGTGAGAGTCATCGGGAGTTCCTCCTTGAGGTCCTTATCCTGTTCGTGTCGGATGCGCGGCTTTTGCCGCTTTAGTATGCTGTATATAGTCATCTTGATTCCATCAAACAAAATCAAACAAGTGAGGCGTACTTGGCAGCCCGCGATGACGTGGGCATGTTCCTTTCGCGCCGATTTGATCCGATTTGGGGTCCCCTGAGTTAGTCCATTCTCTGGAAGGACATCCGCGAGTTCCTCACAGGGTTTGGGATTTCTGCTTCATGAAGCACAACTTTTGTCACCTGATGCCACTTGATGCATGTGCTGAAAGTTGCCGGTCGGCGGCAGGGCTCGCCTCTGAGAGAACTGGAAGAGCTGCGACAGATGTTTTGCTGCAGTGAGAGCCCACCTGCAGTGAGAGCAAAGCCAACTGATGCAAAGAGCCCTACGCTGAAGGGCCCTGGATGCTTTAATATGCTTTAATCCACTCAGTTCAGGTTTCTACTGGAGAAAGGACTTGCTGCAGAAGCCCGTTGCAGGTTCTGAAGCCTGTGGGCTTCACCTCCTTCAGTTCCTGGCTTCAGGGGTGACTCGGCGCCTTCTCCACATTCTTCTGATAAACGGACTTGGAATAAAGCAACAATAAGCAACCTGTTTTTTTGATGTTTATTGACTCTTCACACAGGTTCCCCTGCATTGAACCACTGAAAGGGTCGAGAACCTAGGAACAAGTTGCTGTACTGTGACCCCACCTCTATGTCGTCCAGCAATAGATCTGCCTCGGAAAGCAAAAACCGAAAGCACATGTTGAATTCAACTACCCGGTAACTACCCATTGCTTGAGTTTGAACTATAACTATGTAAGATAAAGTATGTAGGGTTGCACTCCAACACTCCAACATAAGCTTCGCAACTTCAATCGCAGGGAAGTGGCGACGTTTGAGGGTGTTTGGTATCCGACCAGACCATGCTGCCTTCTTGCACATAGGTTTGTGCTCTTCCTCTCCCTCCCTCTCCCTCCCTCCTCTCCTAGCGACTTCTTCCACTGAGGGCCTTCATGGTAGGAAAGGTTCCCATAGTGTAGCGCTAGCTAGCATCAAGCTGAATGTTATGTGGGTACCTCAGTACCTCTGTACCTTGTGTGATGTGAGTCTATGCTTTGCCCTGCATGTAGTTTACACAAACACTCAGGCTATACAGCCCTTTTGCATCTTTTGGGGTCATTGTGTATACCTCCTCAGGTAGGTAGGTAGGCAGGTAGGTAGGTAGATAGATAGCTAGGTAGGTAGGGGTGGTCCTCGATGTATCCGAACACCAACTTCGGTCACCAATCACATGGCTGCCGAACGAAACGGCCGAACGCTTGGCCTCTGCGTTGCTTGGGTCTTCGAAACCTCGCACCTCCGAACACGAAACCGACAAGTCGAATTTGACGTGGAGAGGAACTATCCCAAACACTCGATGGGTGATGGGACTGGAAGATTGATATACCATGATATACCTACATTGGTAAGTACATTGGGGTGTTTTTTGGGGTTAGTGTATGTAGTTATATGTACATCTCTGGGTGTATGATGGTATATGACCCTTGTGCGTCCAGCAATTGCTACGTCGACATCACCGTTCTGTTCGGAAATTGGCCGAGCCGACAGGGCTTACCCGTTCTGGAAATAGAAAGCGCATCGGTTGGAGGATGGGATGTGCCGACAAAAAAGCCGCCTCGCAAATTCGCGGGATGACGGAACGACGACGGTATGGCATGTGGTTGCTGGAGAAAATCACAGGAGGCATCAAGAACATTCAAGAACCAAACCATTCTTTTCAATTGGCAAATCTTGATCCACTGGTTTCTCCCGCCGGGGATTTCCGTCCTTCCGGGATGCTGCTTGGGCATGACATGACAAACATGAGGGGAACAACACAGCAATTCAAGCCACTATCTTATACTCATCAAACCATGATTTCTCGGCTGGTGTGGCTACAGCATGCTACAGCACGGGTTCTCATTCAGGAACTGGTGGCGAAGTGGGACCCCCGCCCACAACCCGGTAAATCGTTCCCATATCGCATAGGAATGATTGGTAGGATGCAGTCGCTCCGGAAACATTGAGCACTTGCCCTTCCTGAAGATCGAACTTGAGTGAGAAACACACAGAACGCAAACATTGGACACCCATGTAGTGAAATAGACAAAACAAGTTCTCTATTTGGGGTCCACTTGGGCCCAGTTGGGATGATCCCAAACCACGCAGCGGGTCCCATGCGCCTCCTTGGATGTTTTGGGACTCTGCTCGGCACAACACCAAGCAAACATAACCAGTCAGTTCCTTCAGAACTGAACAACAGCTGCGGGCATCCACATTGAAATGTGTAAGCGAGTCGCTTTCCGCCATGTTCAATGACAACCCAACTTTCTACAACCTTCCCTTGGAACCTCTGCACCTGTAGCATACTGCGCGGCCTTTGCATCGGGGGCCATGAGGGTTCTTTTTCTGGGAGATTTGTGGGAGGTGCCGGATACAAAGAATCGATTTCTAACACACCGCAACACACCCTTGAGATGCCTCCAAGATCCTCCAAGTATATAATGTACCAGTTTTTTGGGAACATTTCAAAACTCGTCTCCAGTCTGCCGTGGCAAGTTGGTCAACATTGATCCAAGAGCGAATGTTACATGGATTCAAGACCAGGATCACTGACATAAACCCCGCAAGCACGTCACTTTTGGTGATGTGCCAGGCTTCTTTGCGCACCTTTCCCGGGCTGACAAGCGGTCGTTGATGTCGGCTCATCGCCCCACGTGGAGGATGACCCAAAGCAGTTTCAAGAAAACGGCTGTTGTCCTAGAGTGAGTGTTCCCCAAACAGCAAAGGGCATCTATTGACTTTCAATTGGCCTCCATCACCTGGAAAGCTCTTCCCCTCTCCCTCTCTGATTGTTGCACGGCTCCGTTGAAATCGAATCAACCCCAGTTGCGTTTCACTTTCCACACCATGCCCAGGCCAATTTGAAATTTCTATTTACATTGTATCGCCTGTAGCTCCGGTCAGCCTTTTGTCGTCACGACCAGCGGACTGCTGCGGGCGTTTTCATCTCTGACTGGTGCAGCCTCACGACAGCTGCGGTCCTCTCGAATCGAGGGAACCAAAAAACGCCTCGAAGTGCCCAAACCGCGTGATGCTGAGAGGGTTGCTACCACTTCAGAGGTTAACGTGTTCAGGAAACAGATCTACGCTTGCGCACCTTATGTTGGAAAGTCACACAGTTGACACGTGCTGAATCACAAGGACATGGTTAGTTGGCTCTTGCTTGGAACATCTAGCTGCTGGCCCATTAATGACACTGGCATTCTGCAACCCACGACTCGTTTTCTGAAATTTACATATAATACATATCTTGGTTCAAAAACTCAGCGGTTCTATTCCGAAAAGCGGTTCTATTCCGAAAAGTTGCTTTTGGGCTTTTGGTAGCGGGAACTTTGGAACATGTTTTGAACAAAAAAAGGTCTTGAACTCCCTCCACCTCGCTTCAGAGTTGTGAGTCAACCACCCCCCACACGACCGACGCACAACCTCAAAGAAGTCGGCGACGTTGCGAAGTGGCCTTGAAGGCAGGGTGTTATGCCCATGGCAAGGGGTCTGTCCCTTGAAAAAGCACCTATGAGTATCGTTCAATATCATTGGTGGAGTGCAATCGAACCTGACCTGTGGCCCCTCAAACATCGAATCAAACCAAATCAATTGCAGAAGCGCAAGGGCGGATGTTGCTGATGTTCTATGTGCTATGTAGAAGTGATAACATTCTTGACCACAACTTCAACTCCTGATCACACATACATGTTTGCAGCAACTGTTCTGCGACAACTTCCATTATTTGGACAGGTGGTCTATCACCACTATATAATGGGTGTATATTATATGGGTGTCCTCTCTTCAAACACCGGTGGGCTTGGCTCATTCCCGTTTGTTCCTGGACTTCTCAAGTGCAGTCAGCCGACTGTCATGACCACTTGAGGTTTAGCAGCTTAGCATTTTTCAATTGCGTCGGGGGTCCCCACAGGCTGCGTGGAAAGCAAACGCTTTCAGTTCCCGAAGTCATCCTGAGCGACAGTGGAGGCACTTGGAGCACTCTATCCTCCAGTTGGCCAGGCCTGGTCCGTAATTGCTTTGTTCTCGTGTTGTGTTATCTGTCAACATTTTCCTTTCTCGACATGCAACCAGTCACTTGGCCTGTCCCCTGACAAAACTTCCAGGTCCTCGCACACTTAACAAACCCAACACTAGCGTTCGTTTGCACAATACAGCACTGAATCCAGGTGTTGGCTTGAAAAGACTTGTGAGGGTGGTTTTGCACGGTTGGCTCGCTGCCAGTAGGGTCGGGCAGGGTGCTGAATTACTTTTGGATCATCCCGGTGCGCTGCTCTGCTGGCACGCTTTTTCATCTTTTCAAGCGATCTTTGCGCTCCCAATGTTGGAACTGGTCTTCCCGGTCTGCCGGCCCAGTTTGAAGCGGTTATGCAGCTCTTTCCCCAAAGTAGACACCATAGCTTTTAAACGCTTCTCAGTCTTTCTGAGACCGACGTGTAGTCGTGTCCGGCCTTCACTGACACCAACAGGACCCTGCAAGTCTTCAAGCCAAGTTGTGTGGCGTGGGCTCTGCAGACTTTTCAATCGTATTTGTGCAGCCGGGCCTGGCTTCCACTTCCTTTCAAAGAGCTGCCCGTTTCATGGTGTACCCAAACAAAAATCATCGCCTCAGTCAGTGGTTGCTTGAACCTTGAGACATTGCATAAAGGCATTTGCACACCTGAATGTACCAGTGACAATCGGCATCCATTGGTCAATATCTCTCACACCCTAACTTATACACATCAACAAGTGATTCTACTCGCGCTTGATGGCCTTGCAGGTACTCTTGCAGGCATAAATTTATACGGTCGGCAGTGCTTGGGGTGCCACCAAGTGGCCTGTGTCATCTAATGCCACTTCCAGCACAGCTTTCCTTGGAGTCACCAACCACCGCGGAAAAAAACTAACACGAACAAGTGCACCCATTCTGGCAACACACTGAAACATGACGAAAGCAAGTGACTTGTGCCCAGCGTCTGAAGTTCTTCCCAAACTTCCTTGCGCTGCTCCAGCTCCAAGCGGTCTTGATGCTGTCGCCTGGAGACCGTGGGCGACAGCATCATCTCTCGGTTCTTCGGACCATCCCAAACCCGAACCGATGTCCTCGATACGGTGGCACATGGAACACGCCCATTCTGTGCAATTCTGGGGATATGGCTGTGCCAATTCGTCACATCACCGAAAACAAGTCGTGATCTGGGTGAAGCTCCATGCAAGCGGGCATAAAGCGCTGGCGGCTGGTGGCTGTGCATCTCCTCCGTGTTTCTCACGCTCATGATCCCAATCCAAGTGCCAAGTGACCTGGCTAGTCTAGTATGTCTAGTGTCTATGGTCTAGTAGCCTTGCCGGAACGCCTTCTCACCCGCAGGGCGCACCCACCACCTCAGGACCAGGGCACAAGATTCGTTGGAATTCACGGAGGTCGCGGTGCCGCTCCCTCTGGGTTTCCTCGGCACGCTGGGTGGCCTCTGCGGCAAAGGTCTGGGCTGCATGCACCTGGAGGGGATGGATTGAGACTTGAGACGATGAAAGCTTCGAGAAAAAGGCCGGTGAATCCGTAGAAACAATGACCTGGGCCTGTCACCCCACAAAAAAACAGCACAAACGGGATCACGGAGTTGACTGGATTGAATGCCTTCAAAAATTTGAGACTGGCCCAAACCTTTTACGGTTGCATACTTGATATAGCTTGTGAACCCCCTTGAGGTACAATATACCATTGAATGTCCTGTACGTGGTAACGGAAAATCTGAAGTTACCAATTCACGTCATCCTGACCACTCTCGAAAGCCGCATGCCTCATCCAGAAAGGCTTCTTGCTTCAGGTAGGCATCTTTCCTGAGTCCCGCCATGGGCAAAGACCATAGAAGGTACACACTTGAGAAGGTTGCTCCGTGGAGCGTGATTTCAGGTAGCTTCGCGGTGTGCATTAGCCCTTTAAATCTAGATACTGCAGGAAACAACGTATGAGACGGCGTTGCACTGACTTAGAAATCTCAGCGATTGAAAATCAAAATTAGTATTAAAATTGCAGGTACGTGATCCTAGCGTCCCAGGATCATATCAGCCATGGAATGCAGCCCTCTTCGTTGGACAACCAACTGCATCCATGGGGTTGTCCCCCTGCTTCTGTACAGAAAAGCTGGTAGGGTAGATTAGAAAAACTAGAGTAGTGTCCTTGGAAACAGGAGTGGACACACACACTGAGCCGTATCGGCGCAACTAGATCGGATCAGGTAGGGCCTGGATAATAAATAGTGGAAGTGCTTGACATTGAAAGGTTCAATACTGTAAAATACATATCACAGCAGTCTGCGAAAGTGCCGGCACATAGTCTTTTTCCTCTTGGCCGCAGCGCCGCGGCGCAGTGTGCTGGTGAATGGCCTTTGGCCATATATAGCGGCATCAACTTCTGTGCTGTCGTGTGGGCAAGATGTTTTGGGTAAGTGTATTTTTGTAGTGTGTGGTGGCGTGATTGTAAGCCTGAAAGGCGTAGTCTGTGACTCCCTGCTGACTGCGGATCACGAATCTGCCAGGAATGGGTGGGGAGTTGGAAGGTGACGGTTCTGTTGAGAGGGTCAATCAAGAAACCGAGTAGATGGTCGTCGTCCACTGGCTCTATTTCAACTGGTTGTTCATAAAATTCAGGATGGGCCAATGTAGTGATGGGGAGCGCTGATCTGTATTGTTCGTTGAGCAAGATGTATCTGTTGTCGACGTAGCGAGTGTTGAGCAAGTGAAGGCTTGGTTGGTGTAAGAAGTTGTGGTATGTGGTTTGCCAAGTGTGTTCGATGAGCGTGATTGCCACATTGCAAAGTGCTGGTGAGAGCTGACTGCCAATGCCGGCTCCTTGAATTTGTTTGTAGTAGGTGTTGCAAGCTTGGAAAATGCATGAGTGAAGAGCTTGTTGAACGATAAGAGGAATGTGTTGTGTGTCAAGTGTGCGTTGCTGTGGGTGGTGGATGTAGTGGCGACCGATGTGTGAGTGTTGGATGGGATTGCCGGTAGACTGGACATCGATGGTGATGGTAGTGGTGTTGTGTTGTGCTTTCCAGCGGTGGCACAGGCTGATGACTGCGTCGACAAGGCGTTGTTGAGGTACGCTGTTGAAGAAGCCGACAAGGTCGTCGTTGATCGGTGTGAGGTGGATGTCTTCGGGTGTGGTCTGGAAATGGTTGTGGAGGTGTTGCCAAAGGTTGGGTATAGATAATTGGCCTGGATGTTGTGGTAGAAGATGAAGGAGCATAATGTCTAATGCTTTGGAGGTGGCTCGTAATAATGTGCCTGCGATGGATCTGAAATAGCTGATGACTGTTCTACCCTTTCGCCAGGATTTCTTTTGTTTGAGGAAAACTACTCCATGTGGTGTGTAGAATTTTGCGCGGAAGCCCCAGGGGTATGCTTTGCGGATGCTGGCTGGGAAGGATTGTGTGAGAAATTGGTGGAGTTGTTGGGCTGTGAGATCTGGTAGTGGGAGAAAAAGTTGTGGTGTATTCCATGTGGTGAGACATCCGTGGAAGTAGTGCTGTGGGCAAAAGAGTCGTAGGTTTTGTAGTTCATGGTCAGCATGATGGAGTACCAGCTTGTCTGTAAGAAACTGTTGAAGCTGTGTAACGTTGCGGGATGTAAAGCGGGGCGTGTGTAGAAGATTGTCGATGTGCTGTTTCCATTGTTGGTGTAGAAAAGGTAGGCTGTGTTGATGGAGGGCAGTGGGTAGACCATGGTGTCGTAGCCAGTAAGTGAGTTGTTGTTCAAAGTGTTGGAAATATTGCGTCTTTGTGGGAAAGAAAGTGCTGTTCATGTTGGCTTGTAGGAATAACTCAAGATGGCTGGGGAGCTGTAGGTCTTCAAGTGTAAGCACGTAGTGACCATCGTAGAGCGGCGGTGTGTGGTTGGGACGAAGCAAGGTGTGCATGTGGTGGCAGCTGCATGGCATGTCAGCTGCTGTGGGATGTGTGGAGAAGAGTTCTTCCCAACGTTTGTGGTTGTAGAGCCGGGAACGCAAAGTCTTGTGTGCTGCTTCGCGTAGTTTGGTAGTAGGGGGGTGGAAGGGAATGACGTGATGCATGTGGTGTTGGATCAGTGTGCGAAGCCATTTTTCCGTGGAAGACGAGAAGGTACTGTGGGAGAGGAAAGGAATGGTAAAGGGTTTGTTGGCTTTGGGTGGAGTGAGATTGCGAAAGCTGAGCGCTGAGTGGAGAAGGTGAAGAACACGTGATCGATCTGGTTCCTCTAAGCTGGCGGCCATTCGACGGAAAGCGTAAATTTCGAGATCAGTGTATTCGCCGCTGCGGATGGCTGTTGATGTTTGAAAAGATGAAAGTGTATGCTTGCTGAGCTCGCGTAAAACTGTCAGGGCGTGTAGGCGTTGACTTGTGTGAAGGTGGGGTTGCTTAATGGTGTGTTGTCGTCGTCGGAGCCGTTGGAAGAGACGTTTGTGAGTGGACATCCGTGTGAAAGTGGTGCGGTGTTTTGAGAATTGCCAACCTGAGGCTTTGAGTTTGAGGTGTCGTTGGATATAGGGCCAATTGAGTGTAGGTTGCCATTCTTGGATCCGCAGGTGTTCGTAGGTCCATGCTTGATCATAGGTGTCGTGATGGGAAAGGTAAATAGTGCTGTAGTGGTGGAGGTTGTTCTTGGAGTGCCAGTAGCGTAGAGAAAGTTCAGCTGAAATTGGGTGGTTATTGTGTAATTGTTTGAGTTTTGCGTGACGATTGTATTCTCGCTTGGGGATAGTGATGCTGGTAGAGCCGATGTATGTATGTCCATGTTGGTGGTACTGGTGTCTTGTGTGATGTTGGTTGAAAAAGAGCTTGGCATAAACCGCATTGGGATGTGTGAACATTTGGTAGTGATAAGTGTGTGGTGTAACTTGTAGTTGGTTGAAACGGGAGCGCCATTGTATAGAGTGATGTGTTTGCGAAGGAAAGGCAAAGAGGCATGTAAGGTGAATAAGACTGACAGAAAAATAGCGTGTGACTTGTCAATGTAGGGGGTGAAATGGACAAAGTGTGATAGCGCTGTGTGTAATGTTGTTAAAGATTGTAGGGTGTGATGTGTTGGTTGATGCAGCGCTTGTTGTACGAGTCAGGCTGCCAATGCCGAACCCGCGGCCACCAGTTGCTGTAGTGAACGTGGGGGAAGCTTGAGGACCCGAGCCAGCGGGATGCCGTAGCGGGTAGCTGCTTCTTGGAGTTGTTCTTTTGTGATATGTTCATCTCGAAGAATCTGCTGGATGTTGGTGACTTGTGTCTGAGTGGCTGGTGGTAATGTCTTGAGCCATTTTTGAATGCCAGCTGCTGCATAGTTGGCTGGTGAGTTGTCATGGAGTGTTTGTGTGGTGGGATTAAGAATGGTGGTGGTTGTGATGGCGGTAGGGGCTGGGAGTGGGAGATGCGGTGTGTGGGTGGCGGATGATGGGGCATGGTGTGACCCTGGCTTGGTTGGTGTGAGTGCAATGCCATGATTCTTCAGCTTGTCGCGAGCGCGCTGGAGTTCGCTCTCTTGTTGTTGTAAGCGATCTGTCTGTTGCTGGAGTTTTCGGAGTGCTGTGCCTTCGCCGGCTGGTGGTGTAAGGCCTCGTAGAAAGTCAATGATGCGAGAAATAAGTGGTTGCATGAATTGTTTGGCTTCTGTGGTTTTGTTTGGAATGGACTGATCTGCTTGTTGGTGCAAATATTCAGCGATGTTGTCGATGTCCAGGTTGTGGGCCCTCATCTCCGGCAGCAATTGTGAAGTGAAGACCGCCTCCGCGATAGATCTGGTGGTGACAATGCCTGTGTAGCGTCCTTGGGACAGGATGCGTAGGCTGTGGTCCTGGAGGCCAAAACGGCTGAGCTGCCATGGAAAAATATCGAGGACTTGTTGTCCTGCGAGGTTGTATTTCCTGGACCATTGCGTCGGCTGAATTGTCCGAAACAATGTGTGACCGTGTACGGTATTCGTATCTAAATGTGTGTCGCTGGGAGTCCATGTGTCAGGTAGGTTGGGGATGTTGGGGGGTACCACACCAAGCTGTGGAGGCGTTGGGTGGTGAGATGCTGCGGGTGGGGGCAGGGGTTCGGGTGGAAACGTTGCTGGTGGTGCTGGAGAGGCGGTGGGTGGATCAGCTGGAATGTTGGCGTGATGTTGATGATGCTGGTGATAGGGGTGTTGGTAGTGATGACGAACTGCATTGGTGAGAGGTCCATAGCCGGCAGTGGGTGTCGTGGTGCCATAGTATTGTTGCCACCATTGTTGATGCGCGTCCATGATGGGAAACACTGTAGTTCTGTACAAGAAGGAGCAATAAGCACGAAGGTAGTCGAAACTGATGGTTTGAACCACAATGGCTGAAAAGTTGAAAAATTGAGACTGGAGAAAAGTCAAAATTGTGACTTGCAAAGTCGGTCGAAGCTCGAGTGGCAAGCGTCAGAAAAATCTCGAAGAGCAAAATAAGTACGAACATAGAATCAATACTGTAAGTTTTTTGCCATAGCTGGAAGGGTCAATACGCTGGAGGCATTGGGTCAGAAACCATGTACATAGAATCAAAGACCTTGAATTAGGTCTGGCGCTCTCTCACGGTGGCGCTCCAGCATCATCCCACCAGGGTCCCGGAGGTCCCGTGCCCGCTTCTGGATGATTGGGTCGTATGTTGGTGGGTGTCGGCAGGCAATAAATGGTAGGTGTGCTGTTGGATGGAGATGCGAGTGGTGCGGAGATCGGCCCGATAGCTGTCAGTGTGGCTTGTCCTTGTAGGGGAATGCGGATGTTGTAAACTTGGGTAGAGTCGCATTGCTGTGGGAAAGTGTGTTGTGATGGTGTGGTAGGGAAGAGGTTGACTGGTCGTGGGGGTGAAATACAGCTGTTGGCTGAGCGCATACAGGTGTAAGAAGGTTTGGGTGCAAGGGCTGTGTGTGGGAAGTCAGGTGTCGCAGTTTGCTGAGATGCGACCTGCTGTGAAGGTTCAAGTGTTGTGGTGTGGGTCAAAGGTGGTGGTGTGGTGCGAGGTGGTGCCATGGTTTGTGGGGGTGTAAATGGGTAAATAAGATCGCTTTGGTGAATGCTTGTGGTTGGATCATCTGTGAGTTCGGTGTGGTCGTATGTCTTGCTTTTGCTTTTGCCTTGGCCCTTGCCCTTGCCTTTCAGTTGATCTGGCGGGAAACGGCCGATCGCTTCAATGTGATCTAATGCAGCTGTGAGGTCGTCAGTTGCGTGATTCACCAAGGCTCTGACTCGTAGTATGCGATCCAGCAATGCCGGAGGGAGATGTGGGTAAATGTTCTCGTCAAAGTACATTGTCTGTTGCAATGAATGGAGCTGCTCTCTGGTGTGGTAGATGGTGGTGCGGCAGCTGTGTTGGGAAGTGTATACGCCAGAAATGTGTGCTGCTGGTGTGTCATGAGTCCAGCTCCAAAATGCCGCTTCCATGGTGCCAGGCAGAAGGTCTAGGAAGTGTCGATGAAATCAGTTGGAATCAAAAGGCTGAGGTAACAAGTGACTGTAAAAAGAGAGGTCATGATGAGAATCTGGTAAGTAAATCTTGTGGTAGAAGAAGAATCAACCAAAGCCAGTCCTGTCTAGTAATAGTCGCAACAAAGCAGTAAAGCAATAAAGCATGTGGCTGATATAGTATCACCGGAGGCCGCTGTAAAATCATGTGTGGAAAAGCTGAATCTGTACAAGATTGTGTCTGTAAATAAATAAATAAATGTTGCATCTGTAGAGCAAGTGTGAGGTTGTTGTGTTGAAATGCAAATGCAAATGTAAATGGTAAATCTGCATTTTTTGAATTCTGAATTCTGTTCAAGGTTGCAGGGTGAAACGCGATGGGTGAAACTTCCGAGTACTATTGGTCGGAGTCTAGCGATGTGTTGGGATGTATCTTGAAGTAAAGAATGTTGGTTTGGAGGTGAGAAGTGGTGCTTCCTGCTGTAAAGTGTGAGTTGACGTTGGTTGTAGAAATATAATCCAATATAGATATAAATATGACTGAATTGTGATGTCGCTGGTAGCTCTCATGGCGCCGGATCTTGGTCAACTTGGCGAGGAAGAAGTTGCTGTGGAGGTGGATATGATGGTGGTTTTGGTCGTAAGGGTGTTGTCTGGGGTGGTGGTGGTTGTGATGGTTTTGTGGAAGGTGATGTTTTTGGAAGAATTCGTAGTGGCGCTGGAATCGGTGGTGTTTTCGGTGGTGGTGGCGGTAGTTGGGATGGTGTTGGATGTAGTGGAAAAGGAGCAGGTGTTGCTGCTGTAACGTTTGAGGTGGTTTTGTCTGAGGGTGAATGCTGTAGAGCGAAGACGCTGTCGCTGGTGTCTTCTGTAGGTGTAAGAGGAGGTGGTTCTGTGCGGGGCGAGTCTGGTCGTGTCGTCGGAGAAGCACGTGAAGAGTGTCGAGAAGTGTGGTGTTCGGTCTGGTGGCTGGGTGAGTGAGTTCGAGTCGGTGCTGGTGAGAGTTGACGTCTTGTCCTGCAAGAGGAGCGATGGTGGGCCGATCTTGTGGATCTCTCGCGACGGTTTCTCCGTGACCTGGTAGTACGCGAGCGTCTTGTCCGAGAGCGTCTGGAGCGAGAAGTAGAGTGTTGTGATCGCTTGGGTTGTTTGCGATGTTTGGTATGTTTGGTGAGATGCTTGGGTTGTTGTGGGGAACGTGTGCTGTGGGAGTGAGGGCTGTTATGTTTGGCAATGCGAGGTGGTGATGTGCGGTCTGAATGACGTCTCGGAGCCGCAACTTGTCGCTTTTTTCTTGTGTGTCGTGAGTGTGATCTGGAGCGTTGAGGTGGTTTATGGGTGTGTTTGGCACTGTGTGAGTGTGATGCTGCTGTGGAAGTGTGCTGCTGCCGTACTGGGAGTGGCTGTTCCGATAGTTTGTGATGTTGTGGTTGATGTGGTCGTTCATGTAATCGTATCGGGGGTCGATTGGTGGTAAGTGAGGGTGGGTCTGTCTTGGGTTGCCTGGGGGATGGAGGTGTGTTTGATCGTTCGAAAGTGGAAGTAGAAGTCGTGTGGGCCTTGTCCAAAGTGGTGGCCAATCGTAAAACTTGGTGTTGAAGAGTGGTTGGTATGTGTTGTAATCTGAGACATTGGTGGTAAAAAGTCTGTTGAAGCTCCACGGTTGCTTTGAGCGAGGGCAACAATGTTTGGAGCTGTTGGATTCTTCCTGGTAGACGTGGGTCTGGGGTGCTGGTGTCGGATTCTGCTGAGTGTAGCTGTCGAATAGTATCATGTAGTCGATTGAGTTGAAGGACCATCAGCCGGTTGATCTGAATGTTTGTATCTCGCAGTTGTGAAATGATCTGGGCATCCAAGGCAACGAGGGCTGTCCCAACAGGATCTGAATCCATCGCGATGTCGTCGTCGAGAAAAAACTGTACAAGAAAGAAAGGCTGAGCTAAGTTGAACTAGCCGAGCTGCAAATACATCAAAATGGAGACGTAAACGCGGTCAAAATCACCCAAAAGAAAAACTTGGAAACGATAAGTTCATCCGGTTCAACAATAGGGAGACCATTCGATAGTGATTCGTATGGATGCAATGAAACGATGAATTAGACGGAATAAACTGGTCTGTACACAGTATTGGCGATGCTGCAGTGGTCGAGAGTTTGTTGTGTGTGGCAAGTGTTCAAGCAAAATGTGCACTGCTGGCGACCGATCTTGTTTTTTGCTGCGCGTGTGGAAGAAAGCTGTAATGGTGTGTTGTGGGTTGGAGTCTATTGCTCGCAACTGCTGGAACGACAAAAAGCAATAAGCCAATATGTAAATATGTACGAATTGACAATAAAATACAGTACAAAGGCATCAATAGTTCGGGATGTTCTTCAGCACCAAGAAGTCGTGGAAAGCACTGTCTGGACGATCATAGACTGCTGTTGTGTATTCTATGTCTCTTTGTCAGTCAGATCCGGAGGTTCTGTAGTCATCGTACTGGCATCTTTTGTGGCTGGAGGAGTTGCCTCTGCTTGTTGAGATGCCTTGTGTGGTGATGATGCTTCTGCTTCTGGACTGTCTGGCTGTTGAGGTGTATAAAGAATTCGCAAGACTTGCCATCGACCTTTGCAGTCAAAAGGTGTTTTGTTGAGTGCTTTTGCTATGTATTTCCAACTGGGGCGAGATCGTTTGTTGAGTTTAAAGGCCGCAAGTTTTTCATCTTCACTGGGTTCCCATCCTCCATTGTCAGGATAGTGTGGTGAATCCGTGAGGAGGTGTGCTGGTTTGGATGGTGGTACTGGTGATGCAGGTGGTATTGGTGTGGGTAGTGGCGGAATCGGTGGAACTGGTGATGTTTGTGGAGGTGAATTGGGCGAACTGGTGAGAGAAATCGTTATGATTGGTGGTGTACGCTGTTCCTGGAGGTCTGTATTGTTCTTGTGTTGGTGAGTCGCTTTGGACTTGTGGCGGTGTGGTGAAAACTGATGTGGTGAAGTGGGCGTATGTGAAGGAGAAGGTTCTGGTTTGCACTCCATGAATGGTTTGCCTTTGGCGGGAGGCGGACTGCGGCTGCGTGAGAAAGACGGCTGTGGTTGCAGTGGTGGAGGAGTGCGTCTGGCAGGTCTTTGGGGAGAAGGTGGAGTGGTAGTGAGTGGGTGATGTGCTTGTTGTGGTAGTTGCGGTGTAAATGGTGGAAGGTTTTGAAAAGTAGTAGCAATGGAGGTGGCTGCTTGAAGGTGTGCTAAAAGAAGTCGATGGGCAAATGCTGTGTCCAAAGGGGAAGTCATCATCGTGGTAGTCGTCGGGAGGCAAATATAGCTCGGCTGGTCGTCAGGGATCGAGCTCAATATTCAAGATAATACAAAATGGCTGCGGGGCAGGTTGCAACTCACAGGAAATCTTGCGACTCTCTTCGAAATGCTTGTGACTCTCTTCGAAAAGCTTGATAACAACCAGGAATGCTGACATGCTGCAAGTCTGGAAAATTGGAAAAGTGACCGTAAAAAAGATCATGTTGTCGGCATCAATCTGTACAAGGATGACATATCGGGAGAAAAGGAAGTTGACAACGATGTGGGAGAAAATCAGAGTCAATATCAATATCAGGCAGGCTGGCTGAGATTGTTTGAGGCTAGGTCGTCATCCAAGATACGGGGTGAAAAATGAACCTCGTGAGCTGAATAGATTGAATTAAATGAAACTGAGCGGTGGCTTTGCATCGCTTTTCCAAGCTATCCCTTCTATTCTGGAATGTTTGGGATGGGCCACCCAGCATTTTCCTGGGATGTATTTTACAATCCCCTCTCCTCTGAGCAGCAAGTCATTCGCTGCGGATTCGCCACCATGAGTGACTTTCTGGCCGTGTCCATAGGCTTTGATCGTCAGAATGAGACCGCTGCGGTTCTTGGCCATGTTGGAAGCATTGAAGAGGACGCGTGCAGCTTCAGCAGCATCATGGGGCTCGTAGTTCGACAATTCGAACGCCTGACAAAAATATCCCACATTGTGATCATCATGCAGAATGGATCGCACGATTTCTCCTGCTTCAAGTATTGAAATAATGTTGCCCTCCTCGCTAACGTGTGCCGCAAAAATGTGTTTGATAGGTGGTATGTTCAGCGCCTCTCTCCGTGTAGGAGGAAGAATCGGAGCGTCGCCCCTGCTCGCTAATGTGGGGATTGTGAGTAGTAGGAAGGAATAATGTTCTTCTTTGTTGGTGTCATCGCTCCATTTTTTGTGGGTGAGAAGTTGTAGGTCGGTAAAGTGGGTGCTGTTGAGATGAGCTGCACTGAGCACCTTGGCTACGTAGGAGAGCATGGGTTCATTTTTGACATCAAGTGCTTGTGCGTAGCGGTTGAGCCATTGGAAGACATCCAATTGTGCTGGATCAGTGGGTGGTTGGAATGTTGGAGGAGGCAAGTTGTGAGGTCGACGTTGGACTGGAATTGCAGGTATTGGTGCTGGTGGTGGTGGTGGTGGAGGTGTCTGTTTTGTGGGATGTTTGGGAGTGAAATGTGGGTTGGGCTTGAGTGTAATGCTGGAAGTACGGCGAGGTGGCTCTGGAGTGTGTTTTGCAGTAGTAGCTGTAGTGATGTTTTGGATGGAAGTGTGAGCTTTGTCTTGGGTGATTGCTGGTGATTGTGATGCTTGTCTGTCTGCAGGTTTGGATTGAGCTTGAGAACTAGCCACGGATTGTGTGGCGGAGCTTCGACGTCTTGGTAGTGGAGAGCGTGTGGTACGTAGTGATCGAGTGCGGCTCCTGGATCTGGATGTAGCTTGTGATGGTGCAATGGAAGGTACGGCTGGAAAGGCTGAGTAGCGGTGGTGTTCAGGTGTGCGTGGTGGTGAGCGATCTGGGTCGCGCCAAATGCCTCTTGTAGTGCTGAGTGTGGGTGCAATGGATGGTGTTGGCTTGGTAGTGCGTGGAATGTGTTGTGGTGGCGGAGGCTGTGCGGGTGTGTTGATGGATGCTGAAGCAGGTTGAGTAGTCGCTGGTGAGGTTGTTGAAGTGTAAGGTGGTGGTGGTGGAGTTGGTGTGGTCAACTGCTGTGAAGTGATTGTTGTTGGATCAGGTGGTGGTGCTTGTAGTACATCAGGTGCTTGTAGTGGTGGTGGTTGAAAAGATGTTGTGGCAGGGGTTTGATTTGTCGTGTGTGGTGATGGATGGAGTTGATGTGGTAGATGTGGTAAATGCGGTTGGGGAGGTAGAGGTGGTGGTTGAGGTTGAGATTGAGACTGAAGTGGCAATGTAAGATGTGTGTGAGCTTGGGATTGTGGTGATTGAGTTGTGAGATGTGGATGTTGTTGCGCAAGTTGGGTAGTGTCGAAGGGAGCCGTAGGTTGCACTGGAAAATGTGCTTGAAGTTGATGTGGTTGGATGTATTGAGCATGAGGTGGAGGTGTAATGGGCAATGGGTAGTGATGTGAGGTTGGGTGTTGCGATGGAGTCGGTGGCAGTGTTGGAAAAGGTTGTGGTGAAGCCTGTGGTGGAAATGGAATCCAATGGGGTTGTGTAGGTTGTGGTTGTGGGTGGATGTGTGGCGGCAAAGAATAGGGCCAGGGATACGTCATGGCTGCTCGGCAAGTCAAAGACAGTGAAAATATGTATGTATGTATGAAAATAAATAAAGGTCCGTGAGGTCGAAAAAGTTGTGAAGTGTATTGAATAACCGCAATTAAATTCTGGAAAATGGAATTAAAACTTGGAAAGTTAAAAAGATTTGAAAGGAATGAATGGATTTCCGGGTGAAACTCTTTCAGTTAACTCTGCAGTGGGATTCAGAAAGGATTTCAGTGAACTCTGCAGTAATCTTCACGTGTGCTGGGTGAGACGATCCAAGCTGATTTCGAGCAGGTCAAATTCAGTCTAAGGGACTTCAGAGAAAATTCAGGAAACTTACTCCCTCGGTGAGGAGTGAACAGGTTCTTGCGGTAACGGCGCCCCGTAGGGATCACACAGCTCACCACAGTGGGAAGAAGCTGCGAAGACACACTTGAGAAGGTTGCTCCGTGGAGCGTGATTTCAGGTAGCTTCGCGGTGTGCATTAGCCCTTTAAATCTAGATACTGCAGGAAACAACGTATGAGACGGCGTTGCACTGACTTAGAAATCTCAGCGATTGAAAATCAAAATTAGTATTAAAATTGCAGGTACGTGATCCTAGCGTCCCAGGATCATATCAGCCATGGAATGCAGCCCTCTTCGTTGGACAACCAACTGCATCCATGGGGTTGTCCCCCTGCTTCTGTACAGAAAAGCTGGTAGGGTAGATTAGAAAAACTAGAGTAGTGTCCTTGGAAACAGGAGTGGACACACACACTTACACATGGTGTGAGTTCCTAGATAAAGCAGCTTCCCTTTGCAAAACAGTCTTGCAGCCTTGCACTTTGTGTGGTGCAGCCCGGTCCGACCACGGTCGGACTGGACTAGTGGAGCTTCAACATGTGTGGGGGGGAGCATTGGAAGGCCTTGTGCCTGAGAGGGACAGTGCGTGTGCCCTCCTCGAACAAGGAACCAAAGAAAAACATGGAACTAAGCATGGACCGCATGGATGTTAAATGATGTTTATCCACCTCCTGACTGCACATGAAAGTTCAATCATCTTCACCATCATCTATCAGATCATCCATATCCTCCTCCTCCTCCTCCTCCTCGTCATCATCATCATCATCATCGTCACTCATTACAGGACGCCGCCAATGTACAGTACATTTTGCAGCAGCTTCGAGAAGCCTATTCGCTTGGGGGAAAGTCATGGCTGAACGTGCCGAGGCTCAAGGTCCGATGGAGGACTTGCCGTTGATCTTCTTCCCAAACAGCCTGCGACATGGGTGGCTAAAGAGTGAAACACGCCGTTGGATCAGTGAAGGCAGGATACTGTAATTCAAGTGGTTACTTGTGACCCCAAGCCAAGCGCTTTGATTGCGTTTGATGTGAGGTTCGGTTTCACCCGTTTTAACACATAGAATCCACTAATTCTTCGTTCACACAGGTTCAACACCTCTCACTCATGTTGAAGGTGGCAATCCCCATGATCGTCATGTCTGGTCCGAATTGAAGGCATTTTCTCTTCATATGATGGGTGAGCTGAGTCTTGTCCATGTTTTCCTGTTTGGATGGACAATGTCTCCGAAGGATTTCCTTCTGACCCTTTCTGAGCAAATCAGGATCAGGTTACCCTATTTGCCTATTTGCACCTATTTGCCAACCTAGAAATATCAGATATGTCACGGTGTCATGCCGAAGTAAAGAGAACACACCAGTGATCAAACTAATGTGAACCATCGCGTGTTTTCCTTTAGAACCATACAAGATTCGAACCTATAAGCCGATAAACTCCCGTGGTAAAGACTAATGATGTGACTTACGCACAAATGCACACAAATGCTTGACTGTACTGTCCTGTAATTCGCAACCCCCAATAGAAACAATAGGTATGGACATCTGGAACCTTTTGAACACCGTTAGCAACAGCAGCTTTAAGTCCCACTATTGCGTTGCATACTGAAGGCACCCTGCCATACTTGGATATGCTATACTTCCTCAGCAAAGCTTCCCATGAACTACTATGACCTTCCGTTTTGCTTGGCTTGCGGATTGTCTACTTTAGCATGCCCATCTTGAGCTTCAACTCCTTCTCATTCTATGTTGTGACACATGCACACACTTAGCTTTCGATGACTTTTGTTCGCATGTTTGTGACTAGACCAATTATATAAGTTCTTATCCGCCGACCCCACACCGTGGGGTGAGGCGAGCCTTAAGCCTTAGCCTTAGACTTAAGCCTTAGCCTTATCCTTGGCCTTAGACCTAGTCCTTAGCCTTAGACCTAGACCTTACCTCCCCTACCCCTCCGGACCCTTGTTGCAGTGACGAAATCCCGACCTAAAAGCGACGTGATAGCTACGGGATTTGACGGGATTGCGACCTGAAAGCGACCTGGATTGTCCAAGATTCTGCCATCCCAATTGATTTACATCTTGGGGCACCCTCTCCACCCGTGCGGGAAAATAAGCACGGTCCAAAATGGTCCCGGGCTCGAATCCTGGGCTGGTCGCGGCGTGGTCCCGGCCAATGCCCTTGCTTTTTCGTAGATTTTGTCACGTTTTCTGTTGGATTTATGGGATTTTCAATGGCTTCTCCAGCATTTTCCTAGGAATGCTCTAGGCTTTGTCTAGATTTTGTTACGTTTTCGGCTGGATGCTTTTCCAAGAATTTTCTAGCGCTTCCTCTTGTTTTTAGGTTCCCAGATTTCCCCCAAAATTGGTAACCTTTTGCTAACCTATTTTTTCCATTGTTGTACTCATGCCTATACGGCTTTTGCAGCATTTTCGTAGGAATGCTCTTGGCCCTTGGCTTTGTCTAGATTTTGGCAGGACCCCGCCCGCGACCATCCCGGGACCCAACCCTGCCACTACATTTTCCCTTGGGGTCGGCGGCTGCAGGCGGTAGCCTGGTAAATCCGGGCGCCGGCCAGGACGCCCGTGGCATGCCCGGAGGGCCTTCGGTGGTAACCGAAGGTTATAGACGGGCGCGCCCCCTGCCGCCGACCCTCGTCATCAAAACGGGGGGACCACCGGGTCACTGAAGCCCCTGTAATTTACAGTGTATCGTGTGTGTGTGAGGTATAAAAACACTGTGTTTTACAGGGTTTCGGGCCCCTCGGCAGCCGAGAATTTCAGCTCGGTGATGTCGAAAAAGGCAGGTTTTTACAGTGTTTTTGCTTTGCGGGAAGGAAAAAATCGTAAAACGTTGTATCGGAACCCAAGATCAACATAAATCGCCTAACATACCCCCAACATAGGCCCAAGATAGCCAACATATCCCCAACATATGCCCAACATAGCCTCCAAGATGGCTCAACATAGGGCCAACATAGGCCAACTTGGGGCCAACAGACGCCAACATAGGCCCAACATAGGCCCAACCCAGGCCAACATAGGCCAACATAGGCCTAACATAGGCCAACATAGGCCCAACATAGGCTCAACATGGGCCCACGATGTGCCCAACATACACCACATGGGCCCCACTTGGCCCAACCTAGGGCCAAGATGCGCACCAAATAGCTTAACTTTGCTCAATATAGGCCCCACCAAGGCCAACATAGGCGTGACATACGCCCCACACACCCAAGTGGGCCGGCGCCCGGCTGTTAGGCGTAAGCCTTGAAATATAAATAAAAGAGTTGGTCACCAGGTCTTCCCTGGAATCGTCAGCTTTCCGGACATGTATTGACGATCACTGGAGTCAAGAAAGTGCTGCAGGACTTGGAAGGGACATGCTTCCAACCTAAGAGCAATGGCCTCCAGCCCAATAGCGATTGATCCCAAACATTATAGTTCGGAATATAAGCTCTCAGCCATTCCATGGTTTTGCAAACTGCTGGGCTGCAAAGAGATCAGCCCAAAATATGTACTTAGAACCTATGGGCAGGACCCCAAAAAAGTGGATCCAAGATTCAACATGTCTGCAGCAACTTCTATTCTCCGACCCACAGCCCGACTAGTGAGTGTGCGCGTGTCTATTTATCTATATATATATATATGACACATTATTTTTTGAGCATTTTGCTCAAATTCCGGTTCTTCCAGCTTCTGACGACCATGAAACACATTCTCACCTTCTGGTGTGCTACCTGGAGCTCAGCGGTCAAGGCCATGACCGTAGCGCGCAAGTCCTGACTGGGTCGGTCATGGAGTCCGTGGATTCACGGGACGCAGTGGACCTGAGATGATGGAAAACCCTTGGGAATTCTCAATGAGCTAAACATCCCTGAAGAGCTCAAATGAAACATCCTCATCATCCTTCCAAGTTTTCCTAAGCAACATAGCCTTGCTTCTCCAAGTGCTCTGGATCCATCTGGCCCTTCCACCTCATCGGTCCCTGCCTCTGTCTCAGCCTTGGTCTCGATGGCCTCCGCACGAGACTCTTCGAGATCCCTCTGAGCTCGGGCGGCGAGCTCCTCTTCGCCGACACTCAAACGCCTGCATCCGGTAGAATCGCATCGAGGGGGAAAAACCCAAACATGTCTGCTTAGAGGGTCTTAATGCTTGCCTGTTTATACATTGTAGTTTGGTCTTGCTTGTTGTACTTTGACATCATCGCAATGCAAAACATGAAATGCAACAAAAAACCTGTGGTGCTTGTTGGCTAGGCCCAGAGTTGAATTAGGCCTCTACATCCAAGGTGCATCTAGGTGCTAAGTTGTGCTACGGCCACCCAGCCGCTCAACAAAAACTCTTCGACCTGGCCATCTGCTGCGAGTGCTCCGCCTGCTGCAATCCTTGGAGCTTCAGGTGCCGAACTGGTTAGAACTTGTTGCAAGAACCGGCAGTTTTGTACTTTTTGTTTTCAATTTGAACTTCCCTCATTTTGGCACCGTAAGTTTTTGGTTCCAACCGAAAGGGTGTCCCCCTGACATCTTACGACTCAGGACTTTTGCAATTGTTGTCCATCCCTGCTGTGATAAACTTGAGTCGTTACTTGGGTGCCACAGGGAAGAGACAAATGGCCCCGTCACCGCTGTCACTCACCTTCCAGTTCTTTCCTCGCCCACCTTCATCACGATACGAAAAGGAGATACGAAAAGGAAAGGCTATTATCAAAAAACATGTGTTTTCATATTTTCTTTCTCCAATTAAGAGAGGCACCATGACTCTTTTTTTTCGATTATTGTGTTCTTTTCTTTACACTCTAAACCCAAAAATAATAAGAGTGATCGCAGGGAAGTCCTTCATGAAATGGAATCATTCCCGTTTTTTGGATCTCTTTCTTCTTTTCTTCTCTTTCTTTAGGGTGATTCGCTTTTTTAAGTTGTTAAAGGTCCATGTCTCATGGTCGTGTGTGTGTGTGCCCACACCTGTTTCTAAGGAACTTGCGTTGAATAATTCACCACCGGTGGAGCAACTTGCTCAAAGCAGGGGGGCAATGCACGACTGACAAACATTGCCCAACGAAGACGCTGTCAGCTCGTGGTGAAGCAATGCGGGACGCCGCATTGTGTACCTGAACCAACTGTTTTAATACCCCCATTAAAGTGCTAATGATTGCTTTCGGAACATTCAAGTGAGCGGACCCTTCACTTCTTACCGTTGCATCGAGTCAAGGTCTAGTTGCGTGTAAAGGTCTACCTGCAGTAAAGTGGAACTTCGTCAACTGATTTAGCTCTTGCGAGCATCAATCTAAGTGTGTCAACCCTTGGACTCAAAAAGGGGACGTTTAGGTTTTCTGCTTAATCAATTGCAGGGGGCCAAGGCGCGATATCACCAACCTTGACCAACGAAGCTGGATGGTATCGCGGGATGTGGGACCTGGCCAGTCCCACGTACCTGCATGGGGTTTGGTAACTAAATGAAACTAACATGCAACTGTAACCAGCGTTTTGCGTTTTGTGTCTTGCTGGTTTGAGTCTTGTCAGCCATGATGGCCTCCAACCTTGCAGCGAGGGCCTCCGGCCTCCAACCCTGTTGTGATGGCCTCCAACTTACCAGCGATGGCCTCTAATCTTGCCGGTTTGAGTGTTTGTGTCTTGCAGTTTTGAGTCAACGCCTCCAACCTTGTCGTGATGGCCTCCAACTACTAGTGATGACCTCTAACCTTGTCGCTGTGAGGTTTTGTGTCTGCAGTTCTGAGTCTTGTTTTGTACGCAAGCAACCTACTAGCGTTATAAAAATCTTTCATATGGTCAGGCCAGAATCCTTGATTAAAAAAAGTCGAAACAAATCAAATGGAACAGTCAAAGGCAAAAAAAAGTAAAATTGAAAAGTCAAAAAAAGTCAAAAGTCGAACAACATAAATAAAACGTAAAGCATAGACCGATCAAGTCAAAAAAACAGTCGAAAAAACAGAAAAACACGTCAAAATTAGAAAAACAACTCAAAAAAAACAAACGTAGGATCTGGGCAAATTGACTTTTTTGACTTCTGAAACTTTCTGGTTTGACTTATTTGTTACTTCGACTTTTGGGACTGACTTATATTTAAGCATTTTGAAATCAGGCTCTCTCCGACTCCAATGAACGATTATGTAAAATACTAGCAATGGCCTTCAACCTGTTGCGATGGCCTCCCATCTAGATGCGATGGCCTCCAACCTTCTCTTTTCGTTTTACCTGGTCCCTTAGGTTTTTCCTTAGCTTGGCGAGTGGCAAACTGCCATCCATTCCGTACTCATTTCCCAAGTGGTGGGGGCCTAGAGGACGAGACGGGATCTGATCCAAGAGGCGCAAGAGCAGCAGGGAGAGCAGCAGGAAAAGCACCGGAAGCAGCAACAAAAGCGGAAGCGGAAGCGGCAGCAGCAGCAGCATTGAAAAGCTGAACCAGTGGAGCGGGGCTCAGGCAAAGAACTCAGGTAGCCTGAAACATCCTGAAACTACCTTTCACGATGATAAACGTGTAACCTGCTGGCTGTGTGGAGGGAAATGCTGAAACCAGCCGGCTCATGTTCCACTTTCCTGATCAAACAATACGAAGCACAGGCTAGTTTCGCTCTTCCACTTGAAGGTGTTCCACCTGGAAGTCTTTCCTGGTGGCTTGCAACTGCATCTGCAGGCCGGAGAAGGCCTGCCGACACGCGGTCCAGTCTCACAAGACCAGCATCTAGCTTGGACTACAAATTAAGCATGTTTAAACAACTTTGGACAAGCACCTCCGCAGGTTCGAACATGTTTCAGTATCTGCACCAATTGAGGACGATTCTTCAGCACAAAATGGCAACACACACACACATATATATATATATATAAATATGACAATCATTCATTTTGTTTTCATGGGACTTGCGACAATGATCAACGTTTCTGCGGTTTGTCAAAAGCATCGACTCTTCTGGACATTGCTGGTCAATGCAGTGTATCTTTGATGATCTTTGATGCCTTTTCCCTCCTCTTCCCCCTCATATCTCACGTCTTGTCGCTATCCAACTCTTATTGTCGCCATCCCATCTCCACCACTCTTCACCCACCTCCTCCGAGCCTCCTCCGCTCGTGAAGTCTCCTCCTCTGCTTGCCGTGCTTGGGCCTCAGCTCGCCTGAGGCTGAAGGCATTGCAAGCGGCTTCGGCCTGAAACTCCTCCTGCGCACAGGTGGCCAGCGTTCGCTCCTGCTCGGAGGCCAAAGGATCGAACGCAAACAAAGAAGTCACGTCATCAGTGACAGTGATGTGTCAATTTTGGTTAAATTGGCAAACTTTCTATAACTAGGACCTAGGACGTCCGCCATCCTGAGACAAAGCCACATGCTGCCGAACAAACATCGAAATCTCTCTTTCAACATCTTTCAGCATTCTGTGCCAATTGCGGTTTGTGCATTCTGGAAAGGGATGGCACCTTTGCATACTTTTGCCTTCCAAAGGCTGAACGAGTCAGCACTCCATGGACGATCCCCCGGACCATGGTCCCACATCCTGGCCTCAAGTCGCATCACCTCCATCTCCTGTGGCGATTTCTCTGATCAAGGACTGGGAGTTCGAGAAATCAACTCATCGGTCAACCATACAAAAGGTGGGGTCACCGACATGGAAACATCGGCCACGCCGCCACGCAGGCAGTTCTGTACTCCTTGGGATGGGTGTTCAGAGCGGCCGTCTGAAGAGCCCAGCTTCGGCACAACACGACCCGCCGCCCACGCCGCCCACACCTTCTGTGAGGCGAGAAGCTCCCCATGGAGCTTTGACACGTCTTGCTCCTGGGCTCCGTCATTTCAGGCTCGAGGCTCGAGATAGAAAGGGAGGCCATGGGAGGTCCACCCACAATCCATTTGAAACCCATTCTTTGTGCGGAAGGTCCCACGGGTCTGAGACAAACCAATCCTGTAGGCTTCGTTTGCTGATCGTGGGCGTACGTATTGTTGGCATGCGCCAATGTTCACCCCAATGTCTCAGCATCGAGAACGATCGAGAATAGAAGGGCCGTATGAAAGAGTTCTGAACTTGTCGTGTCTGTGATTACCTTTGCCCAATCAACCCAATGTAACTACCATCTGTGGTCGCTACTGTAACTTTTCATATCTTGAGATTTGCTAGTTTCACAGTTTCACATGACTTCTCTCTCTCTCTCTATGATGTTTTACGTAATTGTTTGTTCTTCTTCAGGGCCCCTAGCGCCTGTCTTTGCTGCAAAGCCTCTAGCTGCAAGTGCTTCACGTTGTAGGCCGCCTGCTCTTCCGCCATCGTTGTGGCCAACGTATTGCAGCGCTCCTGGACCACTTGGTATCGCAAGCGCGCATCCTGGAGGACGAAACCAGCACGTGGCCATCATGGAGTGAAAAACAAACATGGACCAGATTGTCATCCTCAGGGATGAGCCAAACACTACCGTGTGTGAATCCCCCAGCAAAACCATGCAACACCCCAGAGAGAAACAGTTGCAAATTGATCACTCTTAATGTGATCATACGTGATCTCATTGCTGCTACCTGCCAAGGCACAAGTTACATGTGCAAAATCTTAAACATAAGGAATATATAAACATGACACATCCCAACCTGTACTCCGAGCACATACACGACTATATATATATATATGTACAGATTTCCAAGTGGGTCTCATGTCTGTCTCATGCCATCTCTGTTCAGCCCAAGTGGGTCTCCTGTTGCTGTTGCATTTCCGCCTCTTGACTCGAGACCTTGCTCTCGATGAGCCGTCGCTCCAGAAAGGCCAACTGCCCCTCCAGCTCCTTCCTTGGAACGACAACCACGTGGGTCCCTTGGACTCGATCGGGTTGAACTGGGATTCACCTGTCGACCTGTGGTCAAATCATAGGATGATAGAGGTGATTCCCAAAGAGGGTTCATGACCATCGTCAAACCCTGAATTCATGACATTTCATATCATTTCATGACTCATGACCATCTTTTACCCACGTCGCAGGAGCTCCAGCGGAGCTTCGCCGAGGTTCTGCTGCTGTTGCCAGTGTTGATCCCTTTCATGCAGTTGCTCCTGAAGTCAGTCGCTCGAGCCAGCATCAAACGTTCAAGCAAAACAGACTCCAACAAACCAAACACTCTGACTCTGGTTGGTGATTTGAACAGCGCCCAGTTACCATTGCTAAACATACTCCAAACGACAGTAACTCCTACAAACCACAGCCCAATCAGATGTGAACGCCTGCAGCTCAGAGCGCCAAAGACGCTCCTGCCGCTGTCGGCACTCCTGGAACGTGGACCACAATCAAAGGAATCACTTGGGAATTTGTCAATCTGAGGCACGAACTTCTGGTTTCTTTCTCTCTTTCCACGGGTTCGCACACGCCATACTTGTCCAAACGCACGGATTCCTCCAAGACTTGGCTCTCGAGCTCTGCAAGGCGTTCTGCCTGTTGACGACCTCTCGAGCTCTGGGTGGTGCTTTTGGAGGTAGGGTGGGTGAGGCTACTATGGGAGGGGGGAGATGGGAGGATGGGTGAGTAGGGAGGGGAGAGGACCCTAGCTTGAGAAGGGGCCTTGGATTGGTATGATTTGTAGCTGGTGGTGCTCTGTCCACCTCATCTATGATGTGAAGGTTCGTTTCGAGAGCCTCTGGGGAGAGAAACCCCAAACGAACTCGAATGAACTCATGTCTACCGCTACGACTTGGGGCTCCTCCAGGTCCGGTTTGGATAAATTTGCACTACTTCCAGTCATCCCTGTGCGAAAATGAACGTCTACACACAAAAAGAACCAGTCAGGTAGGGCAAAGCCCTGAAGAGATTCTACAGTGTTTTGCGGTTGATTAGATGTGTGTCATTCTGTTGTCAGCTGTTGCGTTTGTACCTGGTGTGTTGTCAAGTGTCATGTTTGTAGTGGCTATCTTTGGTGTTGCCATTCTGTGTGTCATTGTTCCGTCGTCTGTGGTCGTGTTGGTCCTCGTGTATTCTGACATGTGTCACTGTTCACGGTTGTTGTGCTTGGCCGCTGCGCCGGACTGGGTGGACTGTCTACCCTAGCATCTATCTATATACCCCAATCCTGTTGGGCGGGGAGCCAACTGAATCGAGGAAACTTAGAGATGGCCTTCGAGTCCCAGTCCTCCTTCGTCAATAAATCGACTTGGTGGGCAACAGCTCCAGGGAGAACGTGGCAACCACCCCCTTTACATGTCTGGTGCAAAACCTTTTCAAGGGCTTTTGCAAAATTCTACGAATTACAAAAAGTAGCTGGACGATTCACAACATCAGCCCGGCCAGCTTCTTACACACCTCATTGCTGGAAGAGAGCCTCTCTTTTCCGGGAGGTCAGTACTGTAGAGATTGCTGGTATTTTAGGAGTGCTAGGTTGTCTGCGCCCATGCACAAAGATCTGATAGATTTGATTGAAATCCAAGATTTCTGACCAAACAATGCAGATCGTGAAGCTAACATATGTGGGGGTTTCTCACCGATTTGCTGAGAGGCCATCCAACATGCTGCAGCCGAGATGCATTCAGCGATTGCGTTCCATGGCGCTGGCGGGTTGAGCAACGCAACGGCATTGACCATGACCTCCAAACGAGCCGAGCGACAAGCGATGAGTGTTGAGCCGACGGTTGATGCATGTTCCCTCGAGCCGGGGTTCGAAGACCAACGATTCAATGGTTCAACTATATTATATGTTTAACTAGGTGATTCTGGCCAGATCTGTTGGCCGACCATCCCCTGCAAACCTCCTCCAAAGTAGCAAGGGAAGGACAACGACTCTGTCTAGTTGGTGGTCCCACATGTTAGATCATCTTAACGCAAGCTCGACTCAACGAACCCTTCTGAGCCACACCACACTCTCAGGCGCGTAGACCGGCACAGCCGCACCAACGGCATCGCCCTCGTCTGGGCGGGCAGTGGAGGGTGGGCTCGGCGGAGGGTCGTCCTCAGTGGCGCTGCATTGCGCTGCCAATTGCATTTGGCGTTGGGAGGATGATTCTTTGATAACGATCAACTTTCGGCTACTGAAGGTGGTTTCTTACTTCCTCCACGGTGCAAGTGACTGATCCTCCAGGTGCACCCAGTCTGGGACGGTCAATTATCATTCTCTGTAGGAAATTCGGCCGTGTGAGGCGACATAAGCGCCGACAGCAGGATTTTATTGGGAAAGGGTTCTACTTGGAATCTTGAAAAGCGCTATGCACGCTCGAAACCGCTGGTTTTCCTTCGATCCGGATGGCTTGGGTAGTCATGCATGCCCTCCTGGAATGCACACCTTCGTTGTGCGTTCCACTATACATGGAGAGTCATGCGGTGCTCGCTGTGAACGTACTCAAGGTTCATCTCGGTCAATAATGTCTCGACTTGTGACCTGTCCAAATGCTTTGTACCGAGATCGGCAATGTTCTTGCGTGTGCCGACTTTGCTCAGTTCTAACTCCTGATTCTGTACTCGTTGTTGCAACCACAAAAAAGACCGATCTATATGCTTTGCTCTGCCATGTCCTTTCCTGCTCAACATGGCTTTTGCCGCCGTGGCATCAAAGCACAATCGACCTCTCTTGGTCTCACCAAAGTCAAGAGCCATCGACATTGCTCCCAATGTTGAACCTGCTTTCACACCTGCATAAAATTCCGACTCACCACTGCTCAATGAAATGACATGTTGTGTGCTGCTGTAAAACTTGAGAAGATGTGAACCGTGCATCAATGCTCCACAAGATGTTGACTTCCTAGTCTTTGTACAACCGGCATCATCGCTGTCAGTGTACATAGTGAAGTGCTCTTGTGCCAACTGTTCGGGATACTTCCAAATCAATCTAGGAGCACCATGCAAGTATCTCACCAACCGTTTCAAGCCATTCCAATTCGACCGACAAGGTCTTTTCATGGCCCTTGCAAGTTCCTTGCACGCAAAAGCAATATCTGGCCTGTCCAATGCAAGACAGCAACCCCTCATAGTCAAGCTTCTGAACCTGCTGCTCTCCTCTGGTGTGAGCATCTCCTCCTTCTGTTCAGATCTCTTCACGCCTGCTGTAGGGGCGTTCTTAGATTCAGTCAAGTTCAACTCTTTGACCAAAATTTGCACATGTCCAGGATCGGCCTCAATTGTTGTCTCATGCGGACCATAGTGTACAAGTCGGTTCAAGGTCATCGCGTCCTGCACATCACCTTCATCAGGCCCCAACATACCACCATCTTTGATCTCATATCTTGTCAACAATTGCTTCTTCAACCAAAGAAGATCATCCTTGCGGCCCAATGAAGTGATATCATCCCCGTGATCTGAAATCTTGATGTCACGAACACTGTGAAAATACAACACTGGACTCCCCAACCCTGGGGTAAAGCCTTGACTTGTGAAGAAGTCTGTAATCTCAATCTCCCATTGTCGAGCTGCGTCCCGGCAACCATACATGGCCTTGTTCAAACGGCCACAGTAGCCTTCTTCCGCAGCTTCTGGTGGAAGGCGGACATAGACTGTTCTTTCAATCTTGGCAGTCCAATGTGCTCTTCTAATGTCTGTAAACATCACTTTGTAACCTTTCTTGCCTGAACGTTGAAGTGACAATAAAACACGGATGGATTCCAAGGGTGGTGTAGCTGCAAAAATTGCTTCAACGCCACTGTGCCTCACCTCTTGAATGACCAACCTGCTCCGGTAATTCGGATGTTCAGCGTCACCTTTATTTATGTCGATCCAACGGGATCCGATGGGTCCAGCCCCAGTTCATTCACGGGTCCAAACTCCAAAGAACTAAGTGGTGACTTCTTTTGCATCTGTTGCTTCAACCCTTTCAAGATACGTTGCAACAGACCATCTGGAAAAATCTCTGCCTGCTTAGTTTTACCACCAATGAGTTGCACATGCCGATGCCACTGACTGTTGTCGTCTTTGTAGTAGAAAATGGTAACAATGTCACGTGGCTGTGCTGACAACTTTTGATGCAACTGTGAACGAGTGGCTTGTTGAAAATCCTGAAGATCTTGAAGCACTTCGTTTGTGTTGAGATCCATTGTAACTCTTCTTACAACTTGTTTCCATGCAGGTCCACCTTTCTTCAATGATTGCAACTGGTCTGTATTGAAATCAACTCGCTTCCAAATCTTGAGTTCATTGTTCACATTTTTGCAAAGAACATTCAACTGCTCTGCAATACATTCTGAATTCGTCATGAAGCCGGATGGTTTCTTCACAGCTCCAGCACCATGCTCATCCTCTGCTTGCATACCAAACTGACACATGTCCCCACGAACCTTGTAAACTGTGTCAAGCTCTTCAAGCTGTTTCATCGGATCTTCAATCCACGAGGTTGCAAGAAAAGGATGCTCATGCAAGAAATATTTCTTCCTGCTCATCTGCTTCCGGTACACCCACAGCAAAATGCCAGATGCTCCTTTGCCTCCGCCAGCTTCTGCACGTTGTCCCATGTATCTGCAAATCTCTGATTCAAGCCTTGCAAAAAACTGAATGGCCCACACGGTGGACAACCCACTAGAAGTTCTGGCTGTAACTCATCAACTAACAAATGGGCTGCTTGTCGTCTGCTTGCTTGTGTGAGGTCCCAAGGATTGCCCTCATGGTCACATGTCCTCAAGTCCAATGCAACACCTGCAATCAAACCTTTGTTGCGCCCAAATGCTGTCAACCGTGGCGGAGAACACACCTCAACGACAACTGGTTTCCGACCTCTCTGATCAATGCCGTAGGCATCATACAAACTCAAGCTCCCCAACTGCAACTTGATCTGTTGTTGCTCAATGAAATCACCAGGCAACATCTGTTGCGTTTCCAACAAAGATGACTCTCTCAAACAAGGATGGCACAAACCGTGTTTGCTCAATGAAAACAATTGGAGTGAACTAATGTCCATCACCTGAGCTTGCTCCTCCACCCATGCCTTCATCAACTAAGTCAGCTGCTGTTCCAGGCGGCTCCTCGATGAACTCTATGTCAGGAATGCCCTCCTGACCCGACACCTCCTCCACCAGTGCACCCTCAGCCCCTTTTGGAACTTTCGCCTCTGGTGGCTCATCCATGGACAGTTTCCTCTTTCGAGCTTCTGCCTCATCTTGCTGTTCCTTGAACTTGACCATGAAACGCTCTGCTCGACGCTCCATGCGCTCCACTTTGTCACGACCCTCCTCAGTCTGCAACATGGCTTCCCTGATCCTTTGTTTGCAAGCTGAAGAATGTTGTTTGTGACTCAATCCAAGTTTAGCTGCTTCACAACCATCACAACCTGGAGTGTACCCATATTCTTCAAGCTCAATGTCCCGACGGATGTAAATGCCTCGGGCCTTGTAGCTCTTCTTCCTTTTCACTTCTTTCTCCTGTGTCGCTTCCGCAGCCTCTAAATCCAATGCCGGCAAGTCAACCTCGATCTCTTGTGGCAAACTCTTTTCTCCCATGTCCTTCTTTGGACGTAGCTGCCACGGAAGTCCGATCATATGTTTGAGTAGGGAACAAACTTGCACTTGATTGTCCAACATCGATGAACTCCTGTACCTGTACCAATCCACTTCATGGCTGTTCCCTCCTGAATACCCAAGAAGATGCCTTCATCAAACTTAGGATCAAGCTTGCTTCCAGATCTTTCACCTTTCAATGGCTGGTACCATACACACTCACCAAACTCTGGCGTCCTAACTCTCCACGGCTTTCCCGTCGAACGTTCAAATGGAGTTAACCCATCTGCACCTCGATTGTGTCTGCTGAGCAAGGCTGCTGCATAATCAACCAACCAAGTCAACACTGAATGCCGTGGATGTATCGGTCCATAATGTCGTTCAAGTGCACTCTTCATAGTTCGAGCCTGGGCCTCAATCTTCCCAATGTAACTCTCAATGAGTCCATTGCTCTGTGACTCACCTTTGGTAGCATCTTCACATGATAACGAAGGGAACAAACGCTGCAACTCGTTTCTCGAAGCAACCAACGACCTCTCATTGTCGCTCTTCAGAACTCCTCCAAGGCATCCTGAAACCTTCAAAAGCTTTGAGACTGCTGCAACATTGTATTGATGCTGTACACCCTTCTCTGGCATGCAAACGGCATATGTTCTGCCGGCCTGTTCTTCTACCATGGCCAAAATGGGCAAACTCTGCTCTTCATCCTTGCCAAGATAAAAATAAGCCAATGCTATCAAAGGTCTCCGTATTGCTCTTTAGCGTCCTGACCCAGTCTCTGTTTCCGATGCGCCTCAGCCAAACCCTTGCCTCTGATGCAATCTGCGCACCAGCTCCTGTACGGAATGTGGCTGATCATATGTTCACGTTTCTCCTCCTCTGTAGGTCCAATAGGAACACGGAGTGCAAGTTTCTTTGAAGGAGCCTCCTGGACCTCATCCTCTAATTCTCTTGCATTAGATGCCACCACGTCCAAGTCTCCTTCACTCGGCTCATACTGCTCATAGTCGTCCGGAAGTGGCAACTCAGGAACTCTAGTGTGGCCTTGATATAGGTCACTGCGATCATTCACACCATCATCGAATTCAGGATGGGAACCCGAATCTCTCAACTCTTGTGGCTCCTCATCCAATGCATGCAATTCATAGCGGGGCCTTACGCCTGCGGATCTGCCGGGGCACTGCTCCCCGTCGGCTGCCCGCAGAAACCCGTGGTCTCGGCATACGGGATCACATGAAGATACAAATTGAAAACTGCATCCTCCTGATACAAATTGAATGTATCACCCGTCTCCTTGTCTTCAATGTAACTGCGCTCACCCTCCGACTCCAAAACAATCCGATGCCCTCGGTTGCAAATCTGAGCTGCTGATGTCAACACCTTGCCAACTGCCGCCACCTGAAACACCATCTCTCTCAAGTGACCTTCTGACGTCATCACAATTGGCCTGACCTCACCATAATGCTCAACTGTCTCTTCGTTTGCTGCAACCAAAACTATCTCTTCCTCATCATCTCTAGCCAGCGCCGGGTAGTCTGGAAATGTTCCCGGGGGGCAAACCGACATTGCTGCTCCACTGTCAACATTTGAAAGCACTGCATACGTCTTGGATGCCAAGGTCAAATCAATGCTCTGCTCTGTCCCTTGTCCATCCCCACCCGACCCCGCTCCTGAGCCTCTTGCCCTTTTCGCATGCCGACTGCTCAATGCAAATAACCTCTTGATGCTAATGCCACCAACCTGTTGCTGAGCCTGAGACACTGATGGACCCAACACTGATGAACTGGCCGGTGACAATGCTCCAACAACACTTGATTGTGGGGATCCTTGTACAGCGTGCACTGCATTGGAACCACTGTTGATCCTCTGGAAATCTTCCACCGCTCTCCGTGCATACTCTGACTGCAACTGCGACAACCTTAGATCAACAGAATTCAACGGCTTTACCTTTTTGTTCCAACAGTATTCAGCTGTATGGCCCACTTTGCCACAGTTCGAACACGCTGACTTGTTCTTGCCTTTGCCGCCATCCTTGGATGATGCTTTCCCTTTTCCTTTGAAATCTTTTCCACCCTTACCTTTTCCTTTATCTTTGCTCTTGCCCTTCCCAGCTCCTTGACCACCTTTGGCCCGCTTGGGGCAGTCCTTGACCAGATGCGGTCCTCCACACTCGAAGCAACCACCTCCTTTGCCCGAGCTCTTCGACTGCAACGAACCAATGTCCATGCTGGTGGCGGTCAACGACTGAGTGTGCTCAATGTAGGTGAAAATCTCTTCTCGCAGCTCCATGTATGTTGCATACCTCTGTGCATTCAACTGAAGATGTTCCCTCAGCCGATTGGGACACATGGAAACTGCTGCGGCCATCTTGATCGCCTCACTGATCTTCTCTGCATGCGGCCTTGCCTCAAACTCTGTGATCTTTGTCTCCCACGACACAATCTCTCCTGCCAACTGTGCCAAAGGAACATTTGCTGGTGGGTTTGCAATTGTAGTCAACCCTGCTCTCTGTAGACCAATGGTCACCAGATTGAAGCGTCGTTGCAACAACTTCCAAGCCTCATACCCATTTGGTCGTCTTGCCTGCCTGACAATGTGGCGAGCCTCACCAACTGTAAATGTGATCAACACCGCATACAAATTGGAATTTGAATACTCCAATGTTGCTCTGTCAATGTTGGGAAAATGCAATGACAAATCATCAATTGAAACTTGTGCTGCCGGTTGTGTGTCCTTGATGTGTTCAAGCAACTCCCAAGTCCCTGGAATCTGTGCATCAACGCAGGTGATCACATGATCGCTCCAATCATTGAATGCGGCATACCCAGGACTCTTGACAGGATCATAGGTGCTTGGCTTTGAAAGCACCTTAGCATCAACTCCACCTTGCTGGATGGCATAGGCAATTGCCGGATTCACACCTGGCCCCAATCCTCCGAGCCCAGCTACCCCTGCAGGTCCGCCAAGGTTCAAATTTGGCGGTGGAATGAACTGTGCATTCGGTGCACCCGTTGCTCCCATAGGAGGGGTTCCAATGGTGACCCATGAGCTTGATGTTGCGGTGAACCTTGAACTCCGGGTGCAACCTGAGGGACCTGTGGCGGTGATCCGGGAACTGGTACCTGTGCTGCTGTCTGCTGCTGCATCTGTTGTTGCATACCTTGCAATGCTTGGGGCAAATTCAACACTTCCTGATGACTCTGTTGAATGGCGGCCTCAATCTGTTGTTGCATCAACACCTGACCCTGTTGCATCTGTTGAATCTGCCCTTGTGCATCCTGCTGGTTCTGTTGCATTGCAGCCTGAACCTGTTGAACAACTTCCTGAACAACACCTTCAGTCACCTGTTGCGTCACACCAACACCGTGAGCTGTGGTCCCAACTGCTTGTTGCAATGTGTCCAACGTAGCTCGCTGTTGTTGCTGCTCAGTCGCCATCGCCTGCAACATATTCACAATCTGACCCAACTCGGGGGCTCCTGCTCCACCGTTCGCAGCACCATCCGCCATCAGAACACTGAAAACAACTGGGGGTAAATGCAAGTCCAATCAATGTCAAAAATGCAATGATCAGCTTCCAACCCAATGTCCAAGTTAACAATGCCCAGCTTGTACGGATTGCGGTTCCGCCTTCTCGGCGCGTGCTGGCGATACCCCTCAGAAGGATTTCCCCCGACTCTGCTGAACGCGTCACAAGATTGCCTCGGGGGGAGAATCCTCTGCGGCGCATCCACCGGCCAAGTGACGGGCTGTTGTTCAAGCGGCCAGCTCCGCTACCATGAAAAGCGCTATGCACGCTCGAAACCGCTGGTTTTCCTTCGATCCGGATGGCTTGGGTAGTCATGCAAATCTTCAAAAAGAAACACTTTTTTGTCCTAGTGGTGTACGCCCTGGTTAGCACTCACCACATCATGCAAATGAACTGCTGCTGTCGTCCTTTCTAGCTTTCCAAATCTTTGCCTCTTGTACATCCGGCCAAAAACATCCCGGCGGATCTAAAACCGCGCGTGCGTTTTAGCACGCCAACTTCAGAGGTGTTGCAAATCCACTGCAAAAAACAATGGAAAAGAGGGTTTGGAACCTCTTGTAAATCGGAAATTCTGTGTCCAAAACTTGGACCAAAATTCGCTTGAAACACGAAAAAACCTGAGAAAACACACATGTTCACCGATTCGATCGGAACCTTTTCACAACGTCGATCGGTCCAGCTCAGTGTGCACGCAACGTGGAGGCTGTCACAGTGAATATAAGTGAGAAGAATATAAGTGAGGCACAGTGCAATGCAGAAAAACTGATTGATCCTGAGAGCCGCAGCCAGCAGCAAGAAACAATTTATCCGCGCACAAACATTCCAGAACATGCCACCGCTCGAAACAGGTTTAAAAAACATGAAATGCATCGTGAAGGCAGCCATGCTCACACAGTAATGAAAACTGTTTTGCCGAGAAAAATATTCACATGCACAGAATTATACAATATTATACATACATATGCAACGTCACAGGAACGTCAACATGCCCCCCTCCACCCCAACCCCCCCCCACCCCGTGCAACGTCAACAGCATAGCACAACGTAGCATCCAACCCAGTGTGCAACGTCACAGGAACGTCAACATGCCCCCCCCACCCCCCCCCCCCCCCACCCCGTGCAACGTCACCAGCATAGCACAACGTAGCATCCAACCCAGTGTGCAACGTTAACCTATATGTGTGAAACGCAACGTCAAGATGCAACATAGACGCATACATATATATGGGAAATTGCACAAAACATCCAAGAAGCAAAAAACGCAAAAACGCACGTACGGTTTTAGAGCCGTTAGCAAAAACATGGCACAATATCATTACTTCCAGTGTTCGTGGCTGCCATGGCTTCAATGTAGTACGCTGGTAGCCCATGGTAGGACCAAGTTTCCTCCAATTGAGCATCCGGCACGACTTCAAGCAGTGTCTCTTCCACTGCTGGCGGGGGTGGTCTCGAGGCCGCTGTTGACCTGAGCCAAAAGACTCGACAAGAAATCAAGGTCTGGCTGGGAATGCTTACTTCTGCTTGCCATTGTCTGATATGGACATTCAAGTTGGGCAAAGTCCATGCTACTGGTACAAACGGTCCTGAAACCTGAAGCTGGTATCTAGGATGCAAATGGATACAGTAACTCGGAATTGAAGCACTGCCACTGCCACACTAATTTCTTGGACAAACCACAATGATGCTATCCGCCCTGGTATTGATCTGACACATCTACTCTGAAGACTGCTCTGAAGGTAGAAGTACTCCAACGGTCTGTTTCTGTAGAAACGATACATGCATTAGGCCCCACATCCCCAACTCTTTTGTAGGTACTAGCTACCTCTCCCTTACTTAATTAAGTAGGCACCTACTTATACAACTAAGTAGGGAGGGGGGAGCCGGCAAAAAAGAAAGGCAATCCCCTACCTTTACTGACCGTCCAGTCACTGACCATGCAAGCTTTTGCGCATGTCTCATGTAAAGATGGTTAGGTTCCGCCCACCTTTCCCAGCCCTCAAGTCTTTGCGGACAGCTAACGGTGCATGTCCGTAGGGGCAGCGTGTCAAGGGCTTGGCTTCGGCGCGCACACGGCGGGCCATGATGGTTCCATCTAATGGTGAAGCGGCTCTAGCTTCCAAGCATGATTTCTAGATTTAAAATCATGTGAAAAAGGCACACTCTGGACTTCCAAAATGCACTGGGGTTATCTGAACAGAGATGAACAAAAAGCGTGACAATAGGTGTGATATGGTGTGATTCACGATACTTCCTGGCACCTTTACTAACTTCCCCCTATTTGCTTAGAGTAGCAGTGGTTGGCAGTCTTTGTGGAAGCTTTCAAGTTGAAGAAGTCACCAAATCTGACCATGGACGCACATGCAGGAGGCGGGGCTTGCAAGCCCCTGTGCAGCCTGTAACCACACCACCAGTTTCCAGGGGAACACCCGACATCTGGTACAATTGGATTCACCAATGGGTCTCATATTTGCGAGCCAAAAACTCCACTGACGCGAGTGCTGAAATATGCTGAAATACCCATGCAGCTGACTGTTGAAACCGTTTGTGCATCCCTGCAAATACATTTCGCAAATCCAGGTTTCACTGGCTGGGGATGTATCGGGAGGTTGTGCCAAGCCAGAAAGGTGTTTCGATGGCCTTTGGGCTGCGACTCTTGTGACACATCACCTTGTGACTCCAACGGTTCAATTATGTGAATATATATATATATATATGTGTATACAGTATACAAAAGCTGCTAAAGTGTTCCTCAGTGATCCTCACTCACTCACTCACTCACTCTCTCTCTCTCTCTCTCTGGGCATGACTCGTCTGGAGTCGTCTCGCAAAGACGCCCAGCGGCAACTTCCCCTAAAGGCCGGCGACCAAGGTCAGACTGTCACATTTCTTTTGACTCCTTGACCGCATCATCCATGGCCAAAAGATCCACCAAACTTCACTGCACTTAAAGCGGCAGCGAGACTTGCTTCCAACTATGTAGGCCCGGCACACTTTTTGACAAGAATGATGAGGACTGCACTGGATCTAGATATTCTATGGTGAATCAATTGATCTATATCGCACATACAAACACAACCCATGCCATCTTGGCCGACCAGCTTGGCCGGTCAGGGTCCAGCGCTGCCGCTCTTGGTCGCCTCAGGGCGAAATGTCGGAGAAGCCACCGGAGCTGGTCTCCTTGGATGGGCCGGAGGACACCCGGCACCGATGACAGGTCGATGGTTGCGAGTCATGCGTTGCCTTCACCCATTGAACCCATGCTCAGAAACTAGAGAAGCCTGATTATGTCAAGATAACCAACAAGAAGGGGCACGGTCACTCATGTCGACTCGCCACTTTGGGGAACCCTTCGACGAGAACATCACACGGAAGCACCCCGCGAGCCTGACATCAACACTCTTCCAAAGGGCCATCCACTTCCATGCTTGTGCGGAGGCTACGGCGAGGGGTAGGGCTTTCCACTTGGGACACTCCTTTGCGACTTTGTTCTGTGGCAAGGCCCATTTCCAATTCACTACCATCTCTGTAGCCCTTCGCTGCGGGGTCCATCGGGCAGTCGCTGCGAGGTCGCTCCACGCGCCTGGCCAGGCGAATCCTCGAGCCAGGCCGGCAGCTGCAAAGACTCGTCCGGCACCGAGCCTAAGGACCTCAACACGGGTAGTGCACCCGGTGGGTGTGCAAAGGAAAGGTCAGAAGAATTGAATTTACTGTAAGGATCTATAAGGAACTCCAAATGCAAGGTACCACCTAGGAAATTGGAGCACTGCCTTTGAAGATTTTGATGATTTATATTGAAACTGAGGGACGTGCAAGTCAAATGGCAAAAAAAGATCACCTTTCCACAGCATCCCAGGCTCCCAGGTCCTTGTTTCCAGTCCGTGACTGAACAGCCGTGGGCCATATGGGCCGATAATTCCTACGTTGTATTACGGTTCGTGTGCAAAACATGCATGCTTGCGACAGCCAATGAAGATGAATTGGACGGATGGGTGCCCAGTTTTCACCCTCAAGGGCTAAAGCTAATGATGTTTTCGCCTCTGCTTGGGCCTCAGGGCCATAGGGTGAGTAGTGGGAGACGACGAAAACGCGAGATCCGAACCAACATGCGAATCCCAGGAGCAAGCTGGGATTGCTCTCCCTCTCCCTGTCTTTGACACGCTCAGGGGAGGCATCTCTGGAGACACTCTCCTGGCTGGTCCAACAAGGATTTCAAAAGCAATTGATGCAAATTATGTGTCAGGACCAAAGGGACACCCCTACAAAAGCTGACTTGAGATGCCACTTTCATCCTTACTTTATCTACATATCTTTTTGGACTGCTCTCTCTCGCTCTCTCTCTCTCTCTCTCTCGCTCGCTCGCAAGCAAGGCAACTTTGAGGCGCACAAGAATCTGCTCACACTTGTGCTAAAAAGCGGAAGCTATCACCACCAAAAGCCACAAATACCGCCCACATGCAAGAAACCAGCTTGATCAAAAGGGCATCCCAAACATTTCCAGAGTATGGCTGTGGGACAGAAGCCCGTGCTCCACCAGTTGAATAACGTGCACCGTGCAACGGGGACCGCTTGCAAGGGAACAGTTCTTTCTTGCGCGCAGGCTAGCCCATGCCACACAGACCTTGACTATTTGCACACGCACAAACAAAGCACCGCACAGCATCAACAATAATCAACTTGCAGTGAAATGGGCAGGGGAAACTAATGATGGATGAACAAATGCATATACAGTTGTATATACATATATAATGGTATAACAAACCTATTTGAAGGCCGATTGAATCATGCAAGCCAGCTCCAGCTGCACCTGCAAACCCTTCACCATCTTCACCTTCTCTGACTATAAATAAGCTCCAGCTCCTACGACGCAGCAACAACAGATTCCTTGAACACGACAACCGCCGTGCTGGACCAGGGCAAAAGACCTTTCAAACCTCCAAAAGCCAGTGGCTGGCTTCCCCGACCTCCGAGCTGCTCGGCAGCGGTCCGGTCATCTCAGAGCCCGGCACCAGTGCCTGCATGCAGGAGGGTTGATGGATGCTGGTGAACATCCTAGTCACAACAACATCTCACAACTGATGCTCCTTTTTGGGATTGAAGCGGTGGAAGACTTTTGACTTTGGAAGCCTGCTAATTGTACAACGCGGTTAGGAAACGATTGAAACTTTTCTTGCCAACCCAACTGTTGAGAATCTGTCCATTCTTTCTCTGTACGACGAATAGGTAAGTTTACACAACTTGATCAACGTGTTAGTTCCGTTGTAGCGTGGAGCGGGAGCCATGCCAGTCTAGAGCTTTTGTTGGCACACCTTCGGTCCAAGTTGCAAACGGAATGTCGCCCTCCTCGGGTTCAAGACACATGGATACAGATCGTCAAAGACTTGCATTCTGGGCAGCACAGCTCTTGATTGACGACAATTCACCAACCTGAAAAACTATACAACCTTTGCAGCTAGGCAGCCTGTTGGTTCTGGTGGAGGATCTAATTGTACAATCACAGATGAATCTCTAACAGCCCCTTTGACTATAACTATGATTGATTAAATGGTCATGTCTCGAGCACAAGGGGAGCCTTTTTTGTAGATCCAGGCAAATTATAATCCAAACGCAAGCGTGTCTCGATTGGAAGCAACTGTGGCAGCTCCGACATCACTCGGCGAAGCATCAGCTGCCTGGGATGCGTTTGCAAAAGTACGCCAAACCTTGCTGGGCGCCAGTGGTATAGTTGTCCACCTTGCCAAGTGCTATGTTCGAACGACCCCAAAACTATGCAAATGCACAACCAGCTTGAACCAAATGTCAGGCCAAAGCGAATATATTCACGCAGGAACACTGACCTTACGGAGGAATTCTCGAAACATCTCGAAACTGTGTGGTCAAGGGCAATGGGCAGACGCTGGGCACCTTCTCTCCCTCTCTTCTCTCCCAATCGCTTGCTCCCGATCACCGTCTGGCCTGCATTCCCTCGGGCTGATCGCCGTCGGAGCTTCATGACTCACCGGCCGCAGCAGTGGAAGCATGCTGCCCGTCATCTTTGGACGGATTGGCAGGGCCATGGTGGAAAGAATGCTTGGGCAGGAATGACATTTTGGATGGTTTTCTACCAAGTACACTGCCCACTAGGTGCTGGCCAAAGGGTATAGTTTGGTGATGTTTAGCCTTTACACGGCGTCACCCTTCGCCGTACTGGTAACTAACGCAACCATCGGAATCTGGACCTGCTCAAGACCACTGTCATCCACAAGCAAATCATTCTCCAGGTCTATGTCAATGACCGGAAGGGTGCTTGCCTCTTGAGACATTGAAGGAGCCAAACCACCAGAATGACCGAACCCACATGATGCAATTACAATTCGCGCGATCTAGCCGCTGTAAATAGCCGCGGTCTCTGGGCGCTTGGCATTTGACACTTGGAAGTTGAAACTATATCGCTTGACGGCCTTTCTGAATCCTCTTCCAGGTCTCTGATAGGCTGGGAAAGTGGAAAGCACACCAACGATAAAACACACTTCCGATTCCATACCTTCCATGACATTGAGTGTTAGCCAGTTAAGTTCGGAGGAACCTGGGCACCCACAAATTCAAGTTAGCCGAAGGATCAACAACATCAGAAACAAATCTATTGTACTAAAATGTTTACTGTATACTACATACACTTTCCCTTATGAATGATTGATTGTTTGACCCACACACCCATCTGTACATTTTTCGGATCTGTTGTGCAGTGAATCCACCAGCCGTCTAGCCAGGCAGCGCCTCCGAAAAATCATGATGGCTGCTAGGCAAGTCGGTGAGATACCATCGTCCAGGTTACCCTCCATGGAGCAAAACCGACTGTAATAATGAACAACAAAGGGAACTGTAGCCGCAGCTTGTTCAAGCTCAGTCTGCAACTATTGGCTCCTCAGGCTCCGCTCCTCCATGTATCAAAACAAAAAAGCTGCATTCCCAAACAGCCAATTAATTTATCCTCTCCTCTCTCTTGCTCTATGTATAATGAAGATGCCTGGCTGTCATGGAAACACCAAGAGGCGGTTTCACCAGCAAATGTGTTCTGGCCGAGAGACTGTTGCCGCAAGAATCGCCGTGAGAACTTGGATAGCCTTGGTGCAGGCGATGCGAGTAAGTAGTAGTTGCAGTAGCTAAGGTGCCAAGCAACAATGGACCGCAACATGGCAGCATGACAGCATGACCATCCGAACCCTCCCCAAAACGAAAGAGCGATTTGGACTTGAACTCTTGAGCTGACTGAGCATCCCACCCATCCATCGGTGAGGACACCTGCACCTGATTGATCACGAATCTTGGTCGTTTCAATGAATTTTGATGTGTTTGAAGTTCAGGATGCATACTGCTCATATGGACGAGGATTCAACATCTCGGGTTGAAATGCCTGAAAATCCCATTCCAGGGGGCGGCACGAAGATGAATCCTCTCCCTCGGAAAATGCCTACACTCCACATGCCCTGGTCTCAAAAGCTGCACTTAATGGAGCCTTTAAGCCTCTTGTGGAGGGCCCCGCAGCTGTCCTCGCTTCACTTCGCTCTCAAACCCAACAGCTAATGATGAGCTGCTAATCCAGGACAACAACGTATCTTTGCATGGGCAGTAGATGCTAGTAGTTGATTGATCGGAAAAGCCATCAAGGCCAGAAGATGAGAACTGATATTATTTATAAATATATGTGTGTATACAGGCATATGTATAAAATATGTATACATGTATATTTTATATAATATCAATATGTTCCTCAGTGCACGGTATACAGGAAACATCAGGAAACTATGGACATCTTTTGTTCAATGATTGTCACATACCGCGGATGGTCATATAACCACCGCATGTGCGCTGGAACTGTATACCCACACGGTCTTTCTAGATTTGCACCATCACCGACCACGATCAAACATCCTTGTCATGCTCCAGCACTCCATCTGAAAACCTGAGCTTCAGCTTCAGAACTTGAAGTTCATTCCCAAATACACCAAAACAATAGGTGCATGGGCATGAACATCCCGTGCCCGGTGGGATGTCTGGGATATGCTCAGAAGGTGCCCATTCCCTTGTCTTTCCATCCGGGCTCCAGCGACCTGGCCCATGAGGGCATTACTTGTCTTTCCCATGAGCGGATAAAACTTGTGCAATTTAGGCTCTTTTATTGAACGTTCATTGTTCATGAATGTTTTCTGACAAGGGTCTCACGAGTTCGAAACACCTTGAATTGCGTGCAGCTTCTTCGTCACTGAGCCCCGGCCCTGGCTAAGCTAACGATGTTTCATCACCGACTAATGGGAGAAACATGAAGAAATGGTGGCGGCTTCCTCCAAACAGGTCTGATTCCCATCTCCCTTTTGGCGCGAAATCCGCTGCCCATTTAAAGCTGGCTTCAGTGAAACGGCACCAAAGAGCGGCCGACTGCGGTGACTGTTCTGAGGCCATTGCCACAAGCAGTCCCTAGTGATAAACGGTGAAACAAAAAATGAAAGTGGGTCAAACACTCAGCAAAAAATGCACCAAAACAGCACATCCTATCGCAACTGATGAGCTATTTCCAGTAGTGACCCATCCTGAAACGACTCATGGAATTGTAGCAGGCTGATGGATGACCTTTCCATGCCATCCCAGACAATCTCCCAAATTACCTTTAAGATCTTTTAACAATATGAGGGCCATAGGGCCCATCACACACACACAGATATATATATATATATATAACCTCCGCATACAGCATCTCTTGGAACATCGTGGGAGGAAAACAAGGCCCTCCTGCGACAGATTCTCATGTTCGGACCATGGTGCCCGTCTCCAAGCTACAAGGCCTGCCATCCCATGGCCGTTCTCGTGCTAGCATTTCAAAATCAATTGGCGCTGGTCTGGTCAGCGGCGGAAGAAGGAACCTGACACACGAGGTGGCTCGCTCCTCGATGCTCATCACGGACGACCGTGACATCAAAGGCGAGTCACAACTGCTTGCATCTAGTGTAGACTCTTGATAGACCCCCCCAAATGAAGAGGTTTGTCAATTCAAATGTGGGGGGTTAGTAATCAAGAGCCTCCCCTTCTTTTCCTTGTAAGATCCCTGTTGCGCACCAAGACTCTCCTGGCCTTGAACGACCAAATCATATCACATGCGAGCCATGTTCTTCGCTGACTTTTGATGGTCAGTTGCTTCCTCCGGCGCACAAATCCAAATGGCTGAGCCAAGCCCGGCAGCTGGCCCTCACCACGACTCTAAGCCCTAACAAAGGTGAACACTTACAGGATGGCCCACACAGGGGCATAGACCCCTACAAACGAAAGGCAAAAAGCCTGGCACATGTCGCCATAATTACCTTCAACATTTCAGTCACCGGCCGCTAAAATTGAATGATTAATACGAGAGTATCCAAGATGCTGTGATGCTGCGACCCTCTTGAATGCCTATAGTTACCCTTGTTGGAACAAGCTCAATTTACGCCTTCGGGCTCACCTGGCAAGTGCCAAGGCAGACTGACTTTGAGATTCCCATGTTGCTTTCACGAAAACCGTTGTTTAGTGCAACTGACCCTGTGGATGCCATACCTCGTGTTTTCCGCTCCTCTTTCTTCTGGGGAGCCCTCGTTGGCAACGTCTCCTTCTTCATCAGGATTCGGATTCTTGCCTAGGGCGCGCGTTGTTGATGGATCAAAGTGAGAAGTTCGACTGCTACTAAAAGACAAACCAGTTACAACTGCCTGTTTGCTAACATGGAAGTAGAAAAACCCTCGGGCCACACACACACATATAAAATATATTATTCTGTATTCATACTCCAACTGTTCTCTTTCAGTCAAGAAATCGAACCACTCGTCCACCGGCGTTGTTGTTGGTGATAAGAAATATCGCTCACTTTATACTCATTTTTTAGAACGGGGCACCTTCATTGTACATAGACTTGAAGGCACTGGGGAAGAGCGTCTTGATAAACTCCATGTCATCAATCGCCTCGGCGGATCTCGCGGATGGAGATCGAGAGGCGTGGCCGGCGTGGCCGGGGCCGGCGTTGCCGGGGCATGGGTATCACCATGGCACTGCATGGGCAGCTAACCGCTAAATCTGCTTTTTTTCCAGAAGTCCAGCCAGGCGGAGGCGTTTTTGACGTTACTGCGAACTGGAGCAGGACGAACAAGAGGAAAACCAACACATCATAGAAAATCATCAGAGTATGCTTTGGCATTGCAAGCCCGCGTGCACCAACCAAGGCCAATTCCCCTTGGCCGCCAGGAAGCACACTCACGCCAAGTATGTTCCCTGAGATCGAATGTCCTCTCAACTATTGACATCTATTGACTACAGTGCTGATGACCGCACGTTGCGTACCCAATGCCTGCTCATCCCACACAACAAAGTCAATCGACAAAGGTAGCCTTCAAGTCATCATGCAGAAAACACAAGTAATTATGGAGCAGCTGGTGGAAAACCACACACTTGCCATCCAAGGAGTGCTCATCTCCCTGATGTACTGGCCCGCCCTGGACATTCCGCCCATGTGAAGGAAGTTACCCCGCTGCCATCGTTGTCGAAGGCTGCGAAAACGTCATGGGCGCGCTCGTCCTTGGCTTCCACCTCCAGCCTGGGCGGTGGGCAATCCAAAAACTCAGTGGGCGGCATCTTGGCATGTGTGTGCCGTATGTTGCCACACACTTTTCTTTCTCTCTCCTTATCTTTCGATTGCAAGCAGTCAGCTACTTGGAGGTGTTGTGTTCAGGTTTCTTGCCCCAATGCCCGCACATTTAGTGCAAGGCACACGTGCCGTTCGGCTTTGGAGGTGTTTATCAGTGGACTCACTGGACTGCTGATGACTGCCAAGTGCTTCGCGTATCCTTTCTTTAAGATCTTAAGGCTTTAAGCGACTTGTGACACCTGCAACGTCAATCCCTGGCAAGAAGCTGCTGAAGCATCTGCCCTTAGCAACCGGCTGATGGCCATGAGTCAAGGTCTTTGATCACGTTTCGGAGACAAACCACAAAATGCAAAGGATATGGCTGTTGGCTTGCCAAAATTCGTCAAGATGCGGGAGCACAAGTACAAAGACTACTCACCTTTATTTATATACTTATATACTTTCCCTATGTCCACTGAACTGGGGGGGGGGTAGCCTCGCCAGTGGAAGTTGGGCACCTTCTGCTTTGGAATGTTTGGACATTCCCTGCAAACAGCTTGTTGTTGACATGTCGCTACGTATTCCAAAGGTCTTTCACCAACTCAGAACAACGGGCACTGGGCACCCTAGCAGCTACTAGCATTCCTTAAACAAAACATCTTACATCAGGCAACCTAGGAAAAATTGCCAGAAGTTCACAATAGCACCAAGATTCGGAATTCTTCCATGGACAGCTCCCCATCGCCATTCTCATCGTAGCTGCCTCGGAGCCGAGCCAAGATCTTGCTGTTCAAACTGAACATGTTCCTCCCAAATTCATGCCATTTCATGCCAAGCGCACATCCAAACCGCGTGCGATTTCAGATGGTCATCAATCAACTCACTCAAATCGGTGCGATTTCCGATGATCGTCTGTGGCCGAAGTTTCTGAGCCCAGCCCAGCTGCAAAAAAGTCCGGGAATATCCTGCGGATCATAACCCACCTTGGCAGCGTGCTTCTCATGGCCTTTCAAAGCACTTATATATTAGGGCACCAGGATGAGGAACACAACTGTGCCTGACTGGCACAGGGACAGAAGAACTTGCCTACAAACTGTAGGCTGCTTATTTCGGTTTTCAGTGGGACTGGAGTTGTCTCACAAAAGCACCAAACCAATAGCTGAGGTATCCTCGAAACTTGCTTTCTAGCAACACCTCTGCAGTATCTAGCTCCAAAACCAACTGCTGTTCAACCGCGGGAAAGCATCAGCGAGAAGAACATGTTCAAATCTTGTGGTTTTTGTTTGACTGTTTTCCTTTGTCCCTAGACTCTTCCAACTGCAAACAACTCGTCCTTCGCAAACAGTCTGTTGCCAAGCTGCAGTTGAAAAGCGCGTCCTTAACCGCTCCATTAGGAGAAGTCTATGTCGGTCATCCCAAACGGATCCGAAGGCCTGGCAAATGAACATGGCAAAGCGCCTGGGGAAGTGACGGCCCCCACTTGTTTTCGTCGATCGTTCCAAAAGGAAGCGGTTCTGAGGCAATGTATGGAACTTTCTTTGGTCTAAGTCGGGGTACTTAAAGAAGTATGTATGGCCTGACTCATGGCCTGATGGCCAGGGGGGCTCTGTGGCATGCCTGAATTCCATGAAGAAAGAACATATCTCCAAGACCCAGCTGGGCACCTTTCCGACGATGCCCAAAGGCATTGCCATATACATCGCAGACCTCGGGAAGCCCGCCCCACATTGCCCTCGACATTCTCTTGCAAATGGTCACTCCAAAGGGTAATGATTGGTTCTATTGCACAAAAAAATGAAAAGTGCGAGAAGCAGATGCAAGTTATATATATATACACAGATCTATAAAGTATAAATCGCACCTGTGAAGGTGCCTCAAGATTGTAAACAGGAATATGGTAAATAAGCAGCCGGTGTGGTGGGTGCCATCGCAACCTTCGCTTTCATTGCTGCTTGGCTGGCTCGCAACTTTGACTGACCCCATCAGTTTCCCTCGAACATAGAGGTTAACGGTTCGTTAACGGTTAACCTGTTTCCACGGACTGGGCAGATTAAGACACATACAGCATTAAGACACGTTGACGGCCTCTCGATTTCGCAAACCTGCAGAACTGGCTTGCTACAGCTACGGCGGGTACTTCAATGCCGTGCGACTTAGAGGCTGTTCCCATGCTACCACGACTGCCATGAGGCGACCTAGGCCCGACTACCTAGGCTACCTAGCACCATTAAGGGGGCCAGTCGGCGCCTCATCTATGGCACTGATGGTGTACCAAAGAACCCATCCAAAAGGAGGAGAACAACAAAACCCGCTGGTTAGTTTGCGCATGTTTGCGCCAATGCGAATGGATGATGATGGATGCGTCTCATATCTCGCAGTGGTCCCGGGACCCGCCGTATGTTGGTCCAAAATCTTACAGCACTATCCATATTCATCGTTATCCATATTCAATTGGAAAGCGGGCTATAGTAGCTGGTGGAGGTTCCAGTTCCAGATCTTCTTGTTAAGTGGTAGCCACTCTGAGAGATCAAGCTTACAATTCCGGAATTGCTCGCATCGCACTTCCCTCGCAGGATTTGTCCAACAAAGATCTGTTCGTCGATTAGTCGTTTCAAATGTCTCGCCAACTCCAGCCAAGGAACACGATCATCAAAACACAAACCACCATATTTCCGCCGGGTGAAACCTGAGCTCACTTGGTCTGGTGCCAGGCGAAGAATGCACATCATTCTACATCCTTTCCGCATTGCTTTCAAAGACAGCCATTAGAACATGTTAGAACTTCATTTTGGCGAATCGGTACGGCCAAAGACCCACCGGTGCGAAAGGAAGCACCAGCCATCTGGTGGATTCCAGTTTTCGGATCAACTGTAGATGTTCATTGAGAATTCTTCTGTGCTTCTATTCACCCCACACCACAAAACCAGCAGCACCCGTCGAAAGTCAAAAGTGATCAAATAATCAACTCATGAGCTAGGCTTTCCCCTGTTATCTAAAGCAGCCGAGAGACTGGCACGACGTCGCCGTACCCGACTGTGGTCAAGGTCCTAGGGAGCACGGTCCATTTTAACTCGTGCTCCCTGCGGTGCGTACTATGAACCCAGTACCACTGGTGGTGCCGTGGATGGCAAACTGCTAAGCTGCTGACTTCCAAGTCCCATATCACACAATATATCGTGTGTGTGTGTAATTGTGATAATTGTATGTATGAATGTAGGCATCTATAGTCTATAATTATACACACGCATATGTATATGTATGTATAAATATATATATATGTATATATATATATATGTGTGTGTGCCCCATATGGGTATATAAATGTATAGTACACATGGACACACAGTGCATGGGATTTTGTAGCACAAATGATGAACAGAGCGAAACAGGAGACATGCTTCGGGCCTGTCATCACTTCAATCTACAATAGCATGAAAAGTGCGCAACAGCAAACAGCTTGACGAGCGACTGTTGTTTTTCTCAGGCAAGTTGCACCATGGTGAACCAAATCGCACGAGGCATCGTCTCGATGTTGTTGCCTCAACTGGTCAACAGGTCTCGATGCTTAAGTGCATCTTCAAACCCGCCATGTTCAACCCCCACACCCATGACAGGATTGAAACGAAACAGGTGGGTCATCCCCGGCCAGGTGCTGCCGACAATGCCCCAGTACGGAAGGCGTCTGCGCGGGATGGAACCAAAGTTGAACAAAAAACAAAATGATGTCACATCATAAACGGTAGGAGCATCTAAACCCTCAGGTCTTTCAAAAAAACAATCTTGCATAATTTGAAAATGCTGCATAAGGTATCCATCCCAACGTCATGCTGCAAGGGATTGGGCTGCAGGTGGCCTCGCCCTGTTAAACCTTGTGGTCCCAGCTTTCTTCTTGCAGTCTTCAACCATCTATAAGCCCCCATGCCAACAAACATGGTGGTGGAAAATGGTCGCTCCAAAGACTATGTTCATCTAGGTGGCTTTATGGGGGTTTAATGGGTTTTGAACTTCTGCGATGTTTCTTGGATCGGGAGAATGCTTCCTTTTCCACCCTGCCCTGCTGGGTCTTCCATGCCGTCCACCAGAGCTCCACTGGTCACATCGCCCAGTGGCGTGGCTCCACCACATAGATGATAGCGGAAAAGCCCACCACAAGCACCATCTGGGCGGCACTTTTTTGGAAACACCCGGTCTTGTGACAAAGTCATGGAGAACAACTCCTTGAAGTTTCAACTAGCCTGGAACGAATTGCAGTACTCATGGTCCTATCCTGTTCTTGTTTGTCGCGGCAAATCTTGGAGTCTTGGGGTGGCTGGTGGCTGGAGCATGCTGGAGCTGGGGGCACCGTCCCCATGTTCTACAACAATAATTGAGGGCATCGGACTAATTAGAAGTATCCCAATGCAACATCATGCAACGGGTTGCTTGCAATGAAGTCCCTTCAACTTCCGCAACCTCCCCAGGTCTTTCAACATTGGGCTTTGATTTCAGGGTTGTGATTCAAAGGTACTCTATATATTCTCTCTCTCTCTCTCTCGCTTTCTCTCTCACTCGCTCTCCGGTTCCTCTCTTCCCCTCCCAACTCGTGGACCCACAGTGGCACAGTGGCGGTCGCTCTAGAGTTTGGACCATGCTTTGTTGACTGGGCTCCGGGCCATGCAATAAAGCAAAGATGGCAAAGCCTCGGTTGGAGCTTTGTTGGGTCCCGGAAGATCTTCCCGGGAATAGAACATCCTGGTACATGAAGAAAACATGGGACAACAATCTTCGACCAAATTGCCAATAGATTCAACCTCTTCCAGGTCCTGTTGGCAAATGTTGGAGTTCGTAGATTCGAGGTTGCCGAGTATAATCATGAATTGAAAGGATGGAGCACGGTGAGCTGTCAGCAGTACTTATATTTAAGGAGAGCACGTGCTTGAGAAAGTAATGAGCTGCTAGGCTGGACTAGGCAGTTGTCCCAGTGCTTCTGATTTCATCATAAAGGTTCACGAAATCATTGTGCGAGAAAAATCAGTTTCGAGCTACGCAGGTCAACCCCCACCCCCAGTGCCGCCCGGATGTTGGTCCCTGGTCCCGTCCCACAACCAAAGCACTCCGATGGCTTCTCTGAAGGCTTGCTTGATGAGATGACTGTTCCTCACGAGAGTCGCTGGTGCCCGGATTGCGAGGAATTTGGGACGAGCTGCGTTCAGTCCATGGGAGAAGGACTGTCAAAACGACATGTTTTCATGGGACCTCCCAGTGGCGAATCTTCTTGAGGTTTTTGAGTGGGTGTCATGCCCTGACAGAATGTGGAACATTCCAAACAAGCGCGGTGTTCCCATGGTTTTTGCTTTGTGTGATTTATCTCTTTGGTATGCTTCCATACTTAAGAGCCCTGTCTGCCTAAACATGCAAGAAAAGCAACAGCAGTGACTGGAAGCGACGTCAAGCCGAGCAGCTCAAAACGTCGAAGCAGTTTCAGCAAGCGAATCACGGGCACCTGTGCGTCCGGGTTGGTTCAAGAAGCTGAGCTCTTTGATTGGATATGTCACAACAGAATGGGCTTTGCTGCAACCTTCTCAACCTGAACCAGCAAAAATGCTGCAACAGGCTGGAACGCTTAAAGCGGCGACATTTATCAACCCCTGGCAAAAGACCCGTTGCAAGTGCCAACGGGCGCTTTCGTATATGGAATTGACGACCGGCTACTTCAGTAGTTTGGCTCATGAGTCACATGTGCGCGGTCCGGCCATCACGATGAGACCCAGCTCCACTCCAACGACATTGTGGTGCATATCTGCTGCCAAAGTGAACCTCAGCTCCCCAAATTTGCTAGCACTGGCCACCTGTGCCAAAGAATGGAGCCCAGCATCTGTCAGTGTCAAGCCTAAAGCCTCTTCAACCCTCAGTCGCTAGTGCTCATGGGGGTCCACCGGCCCCACAACAATAAAACAATCAAGTCCTTTAGTGAGAAGAGACAGCTCCAAAGCAACCCGAAGCAATGGCTACGTTCGGTTGCCATGTGTTGTTGAACCGCTTCCAGCCGCAACCAAGTGGCGAGTTTAAATGTATCTTCAAACCGATCGGCACAACCACCGAGATGATGTCGAGCCAATTGTGAATACTGCCAGTGAGTGAGAGGGTGTTCATTGTTCACACTCGCGCATGGGGGCGTGTCACGGCAGTCATAACTCATAACCGAGCTCTGCATTCCAAACGGAGGAGGTCTAGATTGAATATGATTGAATGAGGTGCAAGTTAAATTGGTGCTGCATCATGTCACTCAAGGCCCTAGCTCCAGGTGATCCAAAATGTTCAATTGTCTTCGACAAAGGAAAACATTGTATAGGTTGAATCCTTACAACACAAAGACACATGTCAGAAACTGGTACTCGCACACACAAGTCCCTGGACGGCCCATGGACCGGCCTTGGCGCTGCGAACCCCCCAAAGCGAAATATTGCGAACCTCCCGCCGCTCCGGTGTCCTTGTGAAGAATCGAACACGGTGAGGAGATCCATAAAACCGGGACACGACCTGGCGCGAGGAGCGGCGACAAGCGGCGACCAGCGGGCTCGGTGACCGAAAAGGCTGACGAACTCATCCAAGGGCTGGGCCTTGAAGACCAGGTTCGTTTTGAGGAATTTATGGGGAGTTTGATGCATGTCTGGTTGTGAGCAAGTGGGATTTGCGGAAAAGATCTTTCATGACTCCTACGTTAGATGGGGCATGATTTTTTAAAATATGTATATATATATATATAGTATTTAACTCAAACGGATTCTGGGCCTTGGTTGATGGCCTAACTATTCTTGACTATCAATTGAGGGGTGTGCAATCTCTCCACAACTCTTCTTTTTTTGTCATGTAGACATTTCCCCTAGCTTGACCCCAGGCCCACTGGGACCACGCCAATAAATTTCATTCTCCGACTTAGGTTCATTAACATTTATTGCCAGTCACATTCTCGGAGAAGAACAACTTCTTTACCCTGAGTGATCCCCACCCGACAGACGATTTGGAAGGAGGCTGGAAAAGACTGGCCTGCCAAAGTCGGACATGCAGATTGACACAGTGTGTTCTGATTCTGGCGCTTGCTCTAGCATCAAAATGCGGCTTGTGTTCTGACGTCATTGTTGGTGTCTGGAGCTTGCTGTTGAGGCCCAGTAGTGCCCACTGCGATCTGGAGCTTAGTGCTCAGGCGCGTGCTGTTGAGGTCCGGGGGTGCCAAGTGTGATCTGGCGCTTGCTATGGAGGTCCGGGAGTTTGCACTGCGATCTGAAGCTAACTGAATACCCTCCCAAATAAACTTTTGAGTGGAGGGGTCATGGCCTTTCTCCTGCCATGTTGGGGGGGTCCGGAAGTGTACAAAGGTCTCTTTATCTTGGGTGGCCCTTGGTGAAATGCAAATCATGGCTTTGGCTTTACAAAAGAGATTTGGTTTCAATTATGCCGTACCTGTCGGACCCATGCTGATGAACTAAACCCGGGACATTCTCCACCTTCTGTCCCAGATTTGCTGTGAGATGGTTCACGGGCAACATTTAGGAGAAATCCACAAACTTTAATGACAACCATGGCTTTGGGTAGATTTTCCCTTTAACCAATCTGTGGGCTCTTTACAGCAGAGCTGTGGCTAAAATGACCCCCCAAAATGGCACTTGGGGGGGCCCAACATCAGGATCCAATGACTATTTTAACAGGGGCTCAAGTCACCCCATTCCAGCCAGTCTGGCCAGCCAGCTGTGTGTGTTTGCGTGCAGTAATATTAAAACATATTAAAACAGGACTTGGCGCCAAACAGTTCCTTGGCGCCAAACAGTTCGTAAGTCTTTGGTAATCCACCAACATAGGACAACCGCAGTTCACTTGGAGTTGCACGCCATTCTTCAGTACAATCTTCCTTTGACCATGACCGATAAGGCTGACACTCTCAATGTCAAGGTATGGTGAGAGGCGGTGAGAGGATCTGAGTTGGTGGTCCAACAAGGGCTTCGGCGCCCCTTGCGGGGATCACACTACGCACCCAACAGAACACACCTCGATAGGTTCATTCAAACGTTAATCCAACGAATGCACGGCCCTTGACTGTAGCGAGGGAACGGTAAGGTGAAAGGTCCGAGCTTGAAAATGTTTGAACAAAGTTTTACTCAAACTAGTTGCTGAATACTTAACAGACTTAGCACTCCTGAATTAACGCCATGCATAAAAGTAGTGTCACAGCTTTGGCAACAGTTCAAACAGCGCAGGTACATGGGACTGGCCAAGTCCAAGTCCCACATCCTGCAACATCACCCGGCTTCGTTGGTCAGGGTTGGTGATATCGCGCCTTGACCCCCTGCGGTGAAAACCCTTGGAAACAGGGTAGGGCACACACACAACACACACTTATGGATATGCGTACGGACGGACAGCGGTGCCACACGCCGGCCTAGGGTACCATTTCCTAAGAGTACGGCAAAGTTCAAGCCGGTACACAGAGCTGATCAGGCTCTGCTTCCCAGATGCAAGGTAGCTTTGTTAGGCGCAGTCTCTTGCATCTGCTGCGCCCCCCTGCTCAAAAAACAACAAGCATTGTTTCGTGAAACACTTCTAGACTTGTGCGTTTCAATCCTTCACACTTCAAGATTTGTGCGTGTCGTTCCTTCAAAATTCAAACGAACCCCTGTGACTACAAGGGGCACACACACACACACGCCTCCCCGAGGGGAGGCCTTTTTAAGGTGCTGACAAAGTAGTAGTACGGCCAGGAACCTCTAGTAGCGTCAAAGTAGCGACCGGACACCTAGTAGGAAGGCCAGGAGCCCCGACAGGAGGGATGGGTAAGGAGAGAAGAGAAAAAGGACAAAGAAGAAAGGAAGGTGTTCCCAGCTACGACACAAGCGTCCAAGGACACACCAAAAGAAGAGAGGAGAAGGGTTCCCAGCTATGACGAAAGCATCCAGGGACACCCAAACAAGAAGGAGGGAAAGGACAGGAAGGAGAACAGAGAGGGAAAAGAGAAGGCAGAGGACAGGTGTTCCCAGCTACGCACAAGCGTCCAGGGACACACCAATGAGAGACGGGTGAGCCTGAGTATTACATTCAGGAACACCCCAGGATGACGAAAAGGGGGAGAGAGGAGGGGAGGGGAGGAGGGAGGGGGCTAAGGTCGCGACAGACTCCAACGAGTCTTGAAAAAGCTTTGGTCGCTGTGACCACGTACGGCCTGCCCGAAGGCTGCCACCTTTGACCGCTGCGGTCACGTAAAGGCATCAGCCAACTTGGAATTCCAAAGATGAGACAAACATCTAAATTCTTGCGGCATAAGCCATCTGCTGTCCGCTGCAGACACCTACGTTCCCGGGCAGGGGGAACAATGGACAAACACCCGTTCGACGGGTCCGCGGGAGGCACTCTACGGGCTCATCCCGGACTCTCGCTAGGAGAGACACACTTATGGATATGCGTACTGACGGACAGCGGTGCCACACGCCGGCCTAGGGTACCATTTCCTAAGAGTACGGCAAAGTTCAAGCCGGTACACAGAGCTGATCAGGCTCTGCTTCCCAGATGCAAGGTAGCTTTGTTAGGCGCAGTCTCTTGCATCTGCTGCGCTCCCCCTGCTCAAAAAACAAAAAACATTGTTTCGTGAAACACTTCTAGATTTGTGCGTTTCAATCCTTCACACTTCAAGATTTGTGCGTGTCGTTCCTTCAAAATTCAAACGAATCCCTGTGACTACAAGGGGCACACACACACATGGTTGTATCATTCGACTCGGGCCTCCAGAAAGAAAATGATATCCACCACAAAGAGCCCGTAGGAGATCGCCATCCGCAACCTCAGCGTAAAATCCACTTTTTCTGTTTGACGCCTTAGATCAAGCAGAATCATCATGGCTTTTGTGACTTTTGTGTGATTTTTTGTGACCTCGTGAAAATTGCTGGTGGGACTAGGCACCCAAGGGGGTTGAAAGCCAAGCAAGACCCAGCCTTGGATTTAGGCAAATAGCATCTTACAATCCAGCTTGCACTCAAGATTTTCAAGTTTTGATCTCCAAACTTTGACAAGGAACGAAGTCTCGGTCTCCCCAGTGTCACCCAAAGGCACAATAGGCAGCACTGCGCTGACAAAAATCAAGAAGGAAAGGAAGTTCCTGGGTGGCAGTGAACGGGGAGTTCCGCTCCCCTGTTCTATGCATAAGTAAACTAACCTTTTATAATTTCCTCAACGGATTGACCAGGACAGGGATCAGGAAACCTGTGCATGTGTTTCGCTGGAACCAAGTACAAGCACTACTCTGTGTCTACCTGATCTATCCACGGACTAAACCAAAGGTTTGGATTGATGGGTGCAAAACAGAATCTTTCACCGTCGTGCCGTGTGGTAGTGATCCAGCCTCCTGGCCTCGTATGGCCCGTTTATGGCCTCCTACTATATAGTTCAAACTGACCCTGCATCAACCTGCAGTAGCTCCAAACGTGCTCTCTTGACAGTCTGATTCACCCCTTGCGTCTTGCGCAATCATTGGGTCACAGTCTATCCTTTCCCAGTAGCTCTGGATGATGGTCAACAGGTGGCTTGGCTCAAAGGTACCTCAAGCAATAAGGCCTCTCGCCAGGGATCCCATAGGATCGACCGCCACGTACGAGGTCAGGATCTTCCAACAAGTTCCTCAGTCCAATTGGAGGAATCAACATACCACAACTATTGGTATTAGTTCAACGACGTATAATACATGTCTTCGTACAATATTACCATATCTTATACGTTATACATAGTACAAATTACAAAATACAACATACCAATACAGTAAATGGGCTCACCTTTTGAGACCCGTTTCGGCCCTAAGTGCATGGATGGGCAACCCTCGTTCCTCGTATGGTGGCATTCGGCCTTTGAGCCAGTGGTGAAGAAAATTTAAGAAATATCGTTCTTGTTGACTCGACGGTTGGTTAATCCGCCCCACAACCAGAATGGTGTTACATCATGTTACATCCTGATGCGGTTTGGTTAAACATTACTTTAATGTTTATGTTGTTCATATTGTGGTCACCCATGTTCACCCCCATCTGGGCTCAATGAGTCCCTTCAAACTGATCGACGGTTCAAGGAAGACATCTTCCTAGAATCTATAATACCGTATGGTGACGTGAAGAAATCAACACTGAATATCACTAACTGATATTCTTTGAATAGGTGGTCATGGCCTACCCCACAACGTGGCTCCAAACGCTAAGTGGATATGCTTGGATGACATGAGCACATGCATGCTCGTTGCTCCTTTCGGTGGTGTGGATGGATCACTCTGCCAAATAGACAGTTCATAATGCGACTCTTCAGGAAGTTAATTAATTACAGGCTCAAGACTTGTGACTAACTGCTGTAGGTGTATATCGTATGTATGTATGTATGTATGTATGTATGTATGTATGTCACACTCCCAACCGAGGTGCCAATCCAGCCTTGTTTCCTCTACCAAACCGGGGCTTGGTTTCGTTTTCGAGGTGCACCCCCCCGGCATATATACAGCAACGCCAAATGATCGGCTAAGGCCTGAACCAAATCCATTTCTGTGCCGATGACCGTTGCCGCGGCTTAACCTGGTCCGCTGATTCCGGAGATAGGAGACTGACCTCCTACATAATTATTACATATAATAATGATTAATACTGTATCATAATGTTACATATGCATGGGCCAGGCTTAAGTACATGGGGACTAGCCCACTAGACAGTTGCTTGAGCACCTCTACGTGCTGTCCTTCCAAAAGAAAGAGCCTAAGTCTGGGAGTGGCACTGACACATCTTGAATCTTGCTGGCCGAATCATACGCTAGAACCCTACATGTGCCGCACCTGGGTACGTCCTGCAGCCCAACAGTGAGCCAACCACAAGGCATTGCATTGCTACGACACCCAAATCACTCAAAAGCCGAACGAAAACTGTGGGTTCCAAGGTCGGGATCAGCTCAAATCATAAAGACTGGAAAGACATGTGCTCACATAACCGGGCGCGGCGAGGCGGCATCATACAGGACATACAGGCTTGCTGCATAGAAACATGGCAACAGCCCAAACCAACGGATGGGACCTTTCAGTGAGAATCTGTGACCTGGCTTGCCGCATGGGTTGCCACTTGCTTCTGAGTCATGCATCCGAAATGACCCCCGGAGGCCTCCCCCCCCTGACTTCCCACAGAGCGCAGTTTAAGGGCTCTTGATGCCAAGCGGCAAAGAAATGAGGCATCTCACTTGCATGACTGCACGGATGCTGTGTGATGAAAGGAATGGTGCAACGAAGAACGAGATTCCGGGGATCGTTTCTGGTTTGTCATGGTTTCGGAGACTCCTGTTCTTCATGTTTTTCACAGAGCACACCCAGCCGTTGGATCAATTTGGATGCTCCTGTTGGCAAGAAACCGGTTGAACAGTTCTGGTTCTAGGCTATTCAAAATGCCCTGGGGCTAACTAGTATGGTAGTGGCCGCATGCACCGCACTGGCTGTAGTGGGGAGCTTAGCGATTGAGCAGAACTTGTTACTTTTGTGCCTGTGGCCTAGGGTTAAGGGCAATTAGACCGGAGGCTTTCGCTTGAACTACCTCCGGGTGCCTCCACGAGCTCACAGGACCAAAGACTTTTCACCGAGCCTTGCCACCGTAACTGCATCAACTTCCAATTCATCTGATGACACAGTTGGGCTCTTTGGACACACTTGGGAACTGCTGGCATCGCGCTTCTTTGCGGGGGAGAAAGCGAGGGGGTGCACCGTCAGGAGAGTTGAGATCCCGAGCTCAACCCAGCCGGCCTCGTCTTTTGCTTTTGCAAATCCTTGAGGCTAAACTTCACGTGAGCCGCCTCCTCGGTGTTGGACATTGCGCCCCGGCCACCCGGGACAATGCATCAAACCGAGGCGAAGGGTCGTTTGGATACAAACCTCTCTCAGGGCCTCTTTTCATTCAATCCTTTTCCCGTTCTCTAAATGCATATGGACAACTGGACACCACAAAACCGGAGGAACACAAAGTCCCAAGATAGTTCCGATATGATCTCGACTGTCTGTCTTGTGTATTCAACTGCCAGAAAGGGATTTGGATCGCCTAAATGGATCGTGCAAAGAGATGGCGCCGTGCTACCTGCTGCCCTGGCTCCATTTCTGTAGCGTGTTGATCCTATTGCGGCACACTACAAGTATGTCATAGATTGTCATAGTCATAGTCATAATATATCATTGCGCCCAGTACAGCAATGCAAAGACTATTTTAATCTCTCTCTCTCTCTCTATATCTGTATGTTAATGTTGGAATAGTCTATCAGAGTCTATCTCGTCTCTCTCATAATAATTCCAACATCCAACCAGTCCGTGCGAGCATTCATACAACCCGCATATGCGGGGCTGCGCATCCAAAGTCTTTGCCCTACAGCAGGGAGGTCTGTAGAGGAAGGGTTGGAGAAAATGCTACAGTACATTGTGATGGTGGATCGGAAACAGAATCCCTGTGCACAAACATCAAAAACCGCATCAGGCTCCTCTGGAGAGTTGAGCCATTCATCCACGCGGAACTTCATGGACGCTGAACATTTCAGCCAGTCGTCGGTCATCGAATCACGCAGAAATGGAACCAAAACCAAATGTAGGAGGAACAGCATCTACCAAACACCCATTGCGAGTCATTGTTTGAAATGTCATCCCTGGCCGAGTTGCATTCCCGCTAGAACGCCTTGTCCCAACTCGGCCCTGGGCAGCCGGGACTCTATGTAGATGCATGCAAACGTACAACAAAACTATATATATATAGGGTGCCGCTCCAAGATCTACCGTGTTCACTTTTTTGTTTCATACAATAGTGTCAGATGTACGGGGAGGTACAATATATATATATATATATTAGTCTATAAAACTTAACTTTTTGAGGCCTGGATTGAAAATTGAAGATGCCTAGAACAAGTTTTTGCAGCAATCTTCAATCCAGGTCAACAAAAATGACTATTTTTTGTTTAACCTAGTTCTTTTTTGGGGGGAGCCTGGATTGGAGATTGAAGAGTTTCTTTTGAACTCCTTCTGATTCCTTTTCATTTCCTTTCAGCGTCCTTTTGCATTGTGCGTCCTTTTAAACCGCTTATTAATTCGTTTCGTTGCAAACATCTATTCCACCAAGGAGGTAGCCCAGTACACTATAAATCGTGAATAAAATAACCCCCTGCAATAGTAATTGCCCTTTTCGGCTTTAATATCACCTGGATTAATGCCTATGCAATTCCATGTCTGAAAAATAAAACAACCTCAAAAATTGTGGGCGCTTTTGCTCTAGTATGATCGCAAGAGAACACATCCCCTACAACAATTTCCACGCCTGTCATTTTTCATTATTGTTATATATTGTGTTCTATTTCTCCCCCTAAGCTTCCTAGAAAATTGTTTTCGTCTTTAACTGTTTGTCCTGCAGTTTCTATTTCCTTTGCTCATTTGCATCTATCAAACTGTCTCTTATCACAGCTACACCTTGGTCCACAACCATCTGCACCTGTCCAAGCATAAACAAGGTAGATCTTGGGGGGGTAGCACATATATATATATACATATATATAGGGCCCAGGGAATCGGTGTATGGTATATGTATGTTTACGTATTATGATGTAATATATATATATGCTAATTGTAGCACGAGGCACGCGCAGTGGACCTGTCTCAGATCGAACCCTCTCTGAGACCACTGACCTGCCTCGATCAGTAACCTAACCAATTGGTTGGGATCCATGCAATTCCCTAGCCTTCAGCATCAACAAAGCAACATCCATGGCAAGCAAGCAAGCAAGCAAGCAAGCAAGCAAGCAAGCAAGCAAGCAAAGCACATGCATGAACACTGCCAGTTGGGGGCCATACTTCGTGCGTCATACGTAGTTTCCGGATGTTTCCGGGACTCTGCTAGCGCTGGTTGTAGGTCATGGAAACTCTCCAATGCCTATAGCAAAAACATCATGCCATAAGTAGTGATGCCAAACTATTTCGCTCGGACGGGGATGTCCTTGCCATGGCCCAACACCTTTCCTCAAGCTACACACCTTTCGTGTCTCAGGGTTTTGAATCATGAATGTTCCTTTAACATTCAACATCACCCAACGCACACGGAAGCGGAACGGGAGATTCGGCAAATGTCTTCGGCCGGCCGCTTGGTCAAAGCAGCGAGCCTCGCGATCCACGCTTCCCAAGGAGCCCCCGGAGACATGGGATCCGCAAGGCTGATTTTATGGCATGAACATCCCAAACATCACACCCGGCAGGTCACCACTGCAAACCAAGAGGCGGATAACCTGGAAGATGGCCTCGGAGACTTTTGCAGGGCTGACATATGTGATGATCGTCTTGACGCCTGCCACGTGGGCGTGCTTGATCTGGATGCTGTCCACCAACTGCATGTTGAGTGATGCATAGGAATAAGATTCATCATTTCAGACATCGGACATCGTGAGAGAAGCCGTGTTTGAAACTGAACAAAGACTCAAAGACCAAACAAAAAGGTTTTTAGCATAAGGGGCCACCACGACTGGCACCACTGGAACACATATCTACCCGCCAATGACATGGGTTATGGGTTGGTCACTTGGTGACCGAGACCCCCTGTAGCCCTCGGCATCAGGCTGACCTCCGAACCAAGCAAAACCACATAAACAGAAAACACTGTTTCGCTCTGGCCTACCTCAAACAACCCGCCCACATGTTGCACTATCCCACCATCGAGCCAAACATGTAAAATGTTGGTTGAGTGCATGATGATCAGCTCATTTTTGTGCTACAGCCGTAGACGGCTGCACTCCGCTGTCTGCTTCATCTGCCCCGCGCTTTGAAGGCCTCTTGGGACACTGGTTGCCTGAGTTGAACCCGACAAGTGATCCCACAAGGAACACTTTGAAGCTCCTTGGAGGCCACCCTGGAAGAGTCACGCAGAACCAAAGTCCAGCAGACCAATCAAACAGGTTCACTCGCCGGCCGCTTGTTGGTCAAAGAGAACTGATGAACCAACCACTGGAGAATGGATCAACCAACCAACTGCACCAACACTGCCGTCTTCCTGCTACCCTGAAAGCCGCCCAAAGCTGCCACCCTGCCACTTATGGGATTCATGGGGACGAAAGCCAAGCAGGATGGATCTTCCAAACCCCGTCTTCGAAAAGCACACAAAAAGCATGAACACTTCACCTGAGACCGGTTTGTCCGCCACAACCGCATCCTCCAAGTCATTTTCGTATAGGTATACATGGTGTCCGCTCTATTCGGGTTCAGCTTGCGGTGGCAGAGCGGGCCTGAAACGACGTAATGCTCGTTTTGCCGGAGCCTTCCGCTGTTCAGGAACAACTTGAATGGGCCTAGTTAGGACTTAGCATGCAGTGTCATTTGGTGTCTCACACTGCCGGGAGATGCAAAATAGGTCACGAGAAACAATGTCAAATAAACGAGTCATGATGATGAGACCAAGTATTTTGCTCTGCTATATAAGTCCTAAGCGTGGAGACCCCCTGGCGTCGCCTCTCATCCCATCCTTGCTGTCAGGAGGCAGGTCCTTCTCTGGCTGCTCTGGATGTGCGTGGCTTGTACGGCTCGGGGCAGGTCCAGGGGAGTGACCCGCATTGGACGCGGCAGAGTTGCGGAAGGAGTCCTCCTTTCCAACGCGACGCGGTGGACAGTGCCCTTTCCAACTTGAAGCCAGTCGGGCCGAGGGTTGGCAAGGATGAGACATGATGAGACTGTCTGAAACTCCTTCGATATACAGGGTTCATGGCCTCTTCTAGAAGTTCTTTCATGTCCATCTTCAATATCAGATTCCCAACTCCCAACTTCCTTGGCATTCCATGGTCCATGGTCCCAGACTAGCATCATCCATTGGAAGATCTATGGATCTATGCATGGCATTGGTCCATTGAATCTCCACTGTTGGAGATAACTCTCCCGCATTCGTTCGCGTTCACCCGTTTGAAGGACACAAGTCCTGGACGTCGCTGCACCTCAGTCCGGAGGTGGTTCCACTCCCTGGAACTAGCAAGGTATCAGTGGAACCCCTCCTGTTTCTAGCGGATGTCATAGTCTTCCAAGGGGCCATGCCATCCACTTCCACATTCGTTCCAGCGTCCAGGGAGCGTAAACATGGGGTGCGGCATGGGCCATCTTTATATCTTTGGGTTGGAGCTTTGCCGGGAATGACTGAAGCTGGAGCTGCGAGAGTTCATGACAATACCCCGAAGGCAAATAGTTACCAGTAAAAACAATATTCAGGAAAAAGGAAGCCCGCCTTCTCACATGTGTGGTGTGGTTTCTGAAGTGGATCATAATTGGATCATAATATTTAACGGCCAATGTACCTGACTTGTTCGCTGTAGGACTCTAGTTTCAGTGTGGCACAGCCCCACTGCCTGCAATGGTGATATGCGGCTCAGTCCCAGCTGCCGACTGCCGACCTAGAACCTGCCTCATTCACACGAAGTCTCTTACTGTAACATCAGCCTTATTGTGCCTGGTTCTTGTCTGCACCCAGGTCATTCAGCAAAGCTGAGTATACCAGTACTTTGGCCTTGATCCTGAGTTAGGACCTAGCTTTGCTGCCTGTGAAGTAGAGGCTTGAATGTGGCCGCACCAGTTGGCCGTGTCTCATGCGAGACCCTAAAAACACGCATGTTTTGTTGTCTTATACAATGATATACTCTGTTATAATATAAAACTATATATATATAATTACGGTACGATTTGTTGCGGGTTACACAGTTAAGTCAGTAAATGACATGTGACACATTGTGCACTTCATCCAACAACATATTGTTTCACGGTCGATGGGTTCAGCTCAGGCACACAATGAGATCCTCTGTCACCATGTTATCCAGTTCCACCTGACGCGTCCAAACAGAGTCCCTCAATATCCCTCAACTGAATGGCCTTCGGGCCGAAGGGGCAGAAATTGCCTGCCTGCGGTCTTTAAAAGGGCCAGCCAGTGCCTGTGTGTCTTTGACAAGTGAGTGGGTTTCCTGTTCAAGTCTTTTTCATGCGAAGCTGAACTTGTGTGATTCATGTTTCCAGCACCAGGCCCAAATGCCTTTTCACATTCTCTGATCCCACCTCAGAAGCGATTATTCCACGATTTCCAAACTATTTTCTACCATGAATTCTCTATACATCACGTCTATTATGTCTCTACAAACCTGCTGGACCAAGAAACACTTTTATACCCTTTTTCGAAACATCGGGACTGCATGTATTCGAGTCGGTCACCACCGACGTCTCCGGTAAGTCGGGGGCCTCAGACAAGGCCTGAGTACAGGCGGTCCCGGACTCGGCGCTCATCTGCGAGATGCGATCAACTACAGAGCTCGAGGTCCTCAAAAGCAGTCTCGGCATGGGCGGTCTCGGATGGTCTCGGCACGAGCGAAGAGGTGGAGGGACTTGGCTTTTCGAGTTGAAACTCATGTTGCGAGTCAAGTGCCGTGGCGAGAGCTTCTGTTGCGCATTGCGAAACGACGGGGTGGTTGGAGCACCGTCCTCAAAAGCTTTACTTCTTGTGAACGTTGCTTCCCGGGGGGGCGCTGGACTTAGGGAAGGTAACCAAAACCTGGCTAACAGCGCAAAAGCCTGTGCTCTGGAAAATCACCTTCAACGCATACATCCTATGTAATTACGTATGGGTTCTTGCTGGTTTCCTATCCCCAAAACTGATAGCCACAGCACAGCTGATTTGTGCCTTTCACCCGCCCATAGCATCCCATGGACATGACGGCTCTGATGGTCACTTTGCATCATCACCATCGTTGTCATCGTCATCCTCATCCTCATACTTATCATCAATCACCATAATCACAATCAATCACCATCATCATAATCAATCACCATCAACCATCAACCATCATCAGTCATCAGTCATCAGTCATCAGTCATCATCATCATCATCATCATCACCGTCTATCCGAGTAGAACCTGGATCTCATTCTCCCTGGCTGCAAACACTTCATGACTTGGGGTGTCTACAGCCTCTCACTTGTTGCAACACATGCATGCAGCATGCAACACAGCCTCATAAATCCCCGCCCTAAAAGCCTCTTCTTGCAGTCCAGCACAGGTACAAACCCTACGGCCCGACTTCTCCCCGATTGAGGTCCAGGTACGACTTCTATTCAATCAAAATGCAACTCAAATCCAAGCCGTTCTTCTGGATTTGGGTGCCTCTCAAGAAGAACTACGAGGTTGGCTGGGGATTCGATTCAAGATGATTCAAGGAACCCCACCAACTAGGGTTATTGGCTGGGAGTAGTCGGCTATAGTCGGCTCTTGACGAACCCAAGTCTTCCGTGCTGGAGTCGCGCTTTGGTCTCCTGTGCCGACCCTCCTTCTCGTGTAAAATCAGCTCCACGGCCCGACCTAAGACTCGATCGACAGGTCGACGAACGTCGCTTTCTCGGATGTTGTTGCCCTCCGCGAACCACTCCAGCTCAAATGTGGTTGACTTAAGCTATCTCATATGTCACCGTTACCACCGCCTTACATCAAGTTATATACACACATATACATATTATATATATATATATATAGCAATAAAACATCAATAGACCATCCTGACACTGCCAGCACTTCCGCAGGGGTCACTTGCAGAATTTATTCGGAGGTCCAAGTGCCATAGCATGCCATAGCGTTTGAGTGTTGCCTTTCAGCCTTTCAGCTGCAACTTGTCAGTGGCACTGTCATCTCCGCACAAGCCCAAAGCAAGTCACCAACGAGCAATCTTTCAAGGACAAACTACAGTAACCTAAAGAAGTCGATAGGTTAAAAAAAGCAAGTCAGCACATGTCAGCACTTGCGCAACAATCAACCAATGCATAGGCATACTAAGGCAGTGGAAAAATCCTCGACCTTCCAAAAAAGCAGTGAATTCGTGGAGCTGTATTGTTTTCAATGGTGCTACTGTTGCCGAATTTAAATAGGAGCACCATGCCGCAATTGCATAAGTGATCCATACTTGCCATTGACTTGATCTGCTCTCTTGAAGTGCGTATTCACGGAACATCTCAAATTCTTGTTCGAGCTGGCAGTGTGCTTGCAAGGAGAGGGTTTTTCTTATCTCTCCACCAAGGTTTGCGTACGATGCATTGAGCTTGAGTTCATGTGCTTTAGGTGTTTTCTAAATTTTCTGCTAGTCCACGCATCATACAAACCACAAATACAAACGTGAAGTTGTTCCTTTGGAACAGTTTGGACAGTGACAGATTGTCAGTCTGACAGCCTTCTTCTGGACCCAGCTTGGCATATAGCGGGTCAGTGCGGGTATTTTACTCATAGTGGATGAATCTGATTGAGTTGAACTGTGCTGAGAACTAGTCAAAATCAATTTCCGGCTATGGGAATTGTAAAGCAGGGACTATAACAGGACCATTCAATTGCAAGAATTGGCCATGGCTATGCATGGGGGAACCAAACATGGAACCAGGGAAGGCAGCCTCATATCATCCACACAATCTGCAAAGGGTAAGCTAACACATGTCATCAAAGGCGACTGACGGCTTGCTGACACAAACAATTGAAGCTCAACATGCTAGGGTGTTTTGGGGGTACCAGTACTGGGTAACATCTCAACTTTCTCGCCCAACCTTTCTCTGACAAACGAACACGGCTCCTGCACTTTGCTGGCAGGTCAGGACCTGTGACCATTCATGACCATTCCTTGCTGTGTCAGTCTTTAAGTCTTTCTTGATCTTGTCGGGAGGTCTTCGCGCCGAGGTGCTTTCAGGTATGCTGGCTGCACAATGAAGATCGTCGCCTGAGGGGCCTGAGGGGATCCATGCGACGAGACCGGCAACCACAGCACTGCACGACCGCACATAGCTTCGCGTATCACTTCGCGCAGAAACGCACATCCCGGCAGTTCCCAAGGATGTTGATGAAGCTCGCACCAAAACACTCACAAATGACACATCACATATCTACATCCGTATATACACTGGGGTGGCTAAAGTTGCGCTTCTTGACTTATAAAACGGGACAAACCCTTTCCCCTTAGAATCCTACGTGCAACATGTCGACACCTAAGTTGCGGTCAGATTTCCACACCTGAAAGCCTTATAAGTATTATAAATTTAAACGGGTGTGGAAATCTGACCGTGCTGTACCTGCCAGGCAAAATGGATGTGACAATCCGATCCGCTGTAGACCGCAAGTGTCATGTTGGAACAAAGTAAGAAGCGTAAACTTTAGGGTTTTTGAAGGGTGCCTTTTGTGTTTTTCAGAAGGTGCTGGACATGAACATGTGTAATTATTTATGATATTCGAATATTTGTTCTTGACTTTGTACCAGGACAACGTTTATGTCGAACAACAACATTTCTCATTAGGTTTAGACACAAGGCTACTACCTAGTAACAACGCACTGGAGTGCCGAAAGCTGCGCTTCTTGACTTATATATAGAACGGGACAAACCCTTTCCCCTTAGAATCCTACGTGCAACATGTCGACACCTAAGTTGAGGTCAGATTTCCACACCTGAAAGCCTTGTACGTATTATAAATACAAACGGGTGTGGAAATCTGACCGTGCTGTACCTGCCAGGCAAAATGGACGTGACAATCCGATCCGCTGTAGACCGCAAGTGTCATGTTGGAACAGAGTAAGAAGCGTAAACTTTAGGGTTCTTGAAGTATATATATATGCATATGATTGATTATACGTATGCCACAAACTGCCATCAGAAGTAGTGCCTGCCCACCAGCTTGCAGCGCTACACAAGTGCCTTGTTGAGATGCAAAGCCCCCTGAAAGTAGGACTAGCGGACACTGCCGCACCATTTGTTGGGGTTCAACTGTTTGTAAGTGTAAATTTGTGTGCACGTGTGAGTGTATAAGAGTGTGTGAGCGTGTGTGGCATCAATGCGTTTCTCGTTTTCTCCAGAATTCTCAGGGAATATTTTGAGACGAAACTTGAAACGCCAAAACCACAAGCCATGACAAAAACCAAGAACTCACGATCTTTTGGTCATCCACTGTGCTGTGCAAAAAGATAGATGACACGGCACACGAAGGCCATTCGGCCGCCGTCTCCGCTGTAAGTGGGACAGGTAAGAGATGCAATGCAAGGCATTGGAAAACAAAAGTCGTCTTAAACTCCTACACATGCCACAAGACCCATGCAAACTTACTGGCGGCTGATGAACTTCATCTTTCCATATCTTTCCAGCTATCAAACTTGATGCTTGTTTCATGGTTGCACCTCCACCACACTGAGATTCTCTTCAACAGGTCTTTTTGGAGAAAGGCTGCCGCCCTGCAAACATGCATTTCCCATGTCCGGTCTAAGCTACACGAACTGACAATTGTCCTTGCGAACTGCCGCAGGTGCTTTCCCCAGGCTGGTTTGGGCCACTAGCCTAAACTTTGACCAAATGGCCATCACAAGCCTTCCAGAAGGCCAAGCGCCTCCTGAATTAGGGCCTTCCCCTGCTCTTCGTTGCCGGTCTTCAGCGATCTGGTCGCCTGCGATCCGAACACGTGGAAGGAGAAAACATATGAGAACTGGACGCTTTCGGGGGAAACCTGCGGGGTTCCTCAAGAATCAAGAACCCTGTGCTGGACATCTCCAGTCTATTTAGTACATTTAATTTGAGATTTCAACTCGGGAGATCAATGGAGATTGTGCACCAGCCCACCCCATGCCGGGGAGATTGCATCGTCGTCGTGCTCTAGAAATCGATCGATGCTTATGATCAGTCGTGGGGCTCATGTCGGGTCCATCAGTGGTCATGGCTGCATCTTGCACGTCTCAGCCAGGTGCGGAACTGAGAATCTTGATCCAGTGATCTGAAAAGAAAACGATGGTCTTTCATCCAGCTACTGAAGAGTGCAGCGGAAAGAGTGTACATAAAAAAAACGACAAATCCGCACATAGTCCACCCTGGTCAAAATAAACGGCTGGACTGGACTGGATGTTTAGCAGTGAGTCAAAACATGCCAAAGTCGTGGACTCCAGTGAAATCCAGTGAACAGTGAGCCCTCAAATAGCGGCCTCGTCAATCTTCTTCCTCGCCTCGCTCTGTCGCTTCCCCCGTGGCATTGCAAGAACCTCTGGAGACACAACTGCTCGGGCTGCCGGTGCAGCAGGTGGTTTAGCTGCCGGTGCTGCAGGTGGTGGAGCTGCCGCTGCAGCAGGTGGTGGAGCTGCCGGTGCTGGAGGGGCGGGCGCAGGAGCTGCTACAGGTGCTGGTGCGGATTGGGGGGGAGGCAATGCAGGCTGTTGCAGGCGCGGTGGGGTGGGGGCCTCTGGATGCACGCCCTGCTGTGAACCTGCAGCGCGAATGATGAAGTGAAACTGAAACACATGATGCGGAAAGTCTTTGGACTCAAAACCCTGGTCAAATTCTTGTTGAAGGGCTACCTTCAATCTAAAACTATCTAAAGCTCTAAGCAAATGCCAAGCCACAGGCTCGCAAATAGTCCGCGCGGCGGAGGGCATATGACGTCCGTTCCCTCAACTCCTGGGGAACCTCGGGGATTGCACTGTAGAACTGTGACAAGCTCTCCAGGTACACGCTCACGTCTCGCAGATCTCTCAAGGAGTCTGAAGCGACCGCCCGCTCGTAGTCTGAGAGGATCAAGTCCTGTGTCTTCTGAGGGCCATTGGTTAAATTCAGCTGGCTCTTCTTGTTCTCAGCTGTCTGCAATGTCGCCAGCATGAGTTGATCCGCTTCAGGAGAGGACTGACCAGCTTGCCGGGCTTTCATCCTGAGACAAAAAACGGCCCTTAATTTCCGGAGGTCTTTGCAACGGAATCTTCCAGGCTGGTTCCCCTAACTAACAGTGGATTCGTTGGCTGGTTTTGGGACATGTTTGCCTTGATCGTCGTGGCCACTTGAAGGGTCTCTAAAGGTGGTTTCTTCCTGTTCGGGAACTCCTTTCGCCAGGATTCAAGAGTTCCAAGGCCGCGACCTGCAGGTAGTAGGCTGGCACCGGCGATTGTGCTTCTAGCGACTCCCCTTTCTGAAGCAGCGCTTGGGCCTTTTCCAGGGGCGTTGTGTACGGAGGGGCGTTGGCGACCGGGGCAGGCTCCGCAGGCACGGGCCTCAGCGATGGTGGGATAGATGAAAAATTAGATCAGTAAAGATATTTATTTTGGATTGGATGGGGCTGATAAGGTACACACACACACACACATCACACACACTTAGATCCATGCGGCCCTATCAGTTTGGAAACTCCACAGTGAGGTTAGCCTTTACGACTAGTGACCGCAATACCCGATTGGAGCACTGAAACCTGAAGCCTAAAATGGCCCTGCTCGCAACGGAAAAACGATGAAGTCAGCCTGAACAGTATTGTTTAAAGCACCGCTGTGAAAAAAACAGGTACGTCGAGAGAGCGTCCCCTCTCGATATCCTAGTCTGAACCTGGAGCTTTGATGGCTCATGCCAGGAACAGGCCCGTGAGCGCCCTGCATTGCTGTAAGAACTCAATATTCGCGGGTGGGATAAGTGGTGGCTTGGTGTGACACAGCTCATTAGGAACAGGAGGCGAAGCACAAAAGCCGCCGTGACCGGCGCACCCAAGTGGATTCGCACAACACTTTTTTCGCTCGTGGGGGGGGGGGGGGGGGATCGACTAAGCGAGCATGAAAAGCAACCTACATACAAGCTTGAAATAAGACCCAACAAACGAAAGAAAACAAGGAGAGAAAGGGGGTGTGGGGGTGCGTGCGGGGAGGGGAGGGGAGGGGCTGAAGCCCTTGCAGGCATGAAGCCGAATCCGGCGCACCCTCGACTAAAAAAGACATGAAGCCTAACAAACCTCTAGCAACGAACGAAAGACCTCGAAAGAGAAAACCCAGGAAGGAGAGAAAGCAAGACCGTGCATTACTCAGTTTCATAAAAACTTGGAACAGTGAATGCACTAGCCGCATGACATGTCATTCTGTGAAAAAGGTTTTTTTATCAGTAAGCTCGGCAGCTTGTTAGCAGCAATCTCGAGCAGAAACGAAAAGTCAGGAGTAATTGTGCAAGGCCGATGAACCAGTGAGATCCCCCTTGAGCGTCTGTGCTCAACGCGCCCCGAAGAAATCACACAACAGACAGAGGGGGGCCCTGTTGCGAAACATCTAGGTCCATGCTCGCAAGAGCCCTATCAGTTTGGAAGCTCCAGTGAGGTTACCACGTTACAACAATAGTTACTGCAATACCCGGTTAAAGCGCTGAAGCCTGAAGCCTAAAATGGCCCTGCCCGCAACGGAAAGGCGATGAAGTCAGCCTGAAAACACCGCTGTGAAAAGAGAGTTGCAGGTACGATGAGAGAGCGTCCTCTCTCAATATCCTAGTCTGAACCTGGAGCTTCGATGGCTCACGCCAGGAACTTGAACAAACCCGTGAGCCCCCTGCATTGCTGCACAAACGATTAAAGTGGTGGGCTAAGTGGTGGTTTGGTGTGACAAAGCTCCTGAGGAACAGGAGGTGACACACACTTTGACAATGGGTTTTCAGTTAACTCAATTCCCAGGTCGAAAATGGTGAGGGAACGGAAAGGTGCAAAATCAGCTCAACTGAAATGTTCAACACAGTTGCACCTGACTGCGGAAAGCGGCGGCGGCTCAGTTACATAGGTAAAAGGAAACCTGTTTTGGGAGGTATCATGTGGAACGACCATGAAAGCAAAGAACAGCGGCGAAAATTGGAGTTGTATCACGATGCAGGTACATGGTTGAGCGTCCTCAACCACTTCCCTTCCAGTGACCCAGCTTCGTTGGATCAGGTTAGCCACTGGAAGCCTGATCCCCCTGCTTGTGGAAAACTCTTAGGAACAGAGTGTGACACACACACTTCGAACTTGGGTTTTCAGTTAGACTCAATTGCCACGATGGGAAGGAAGGCGGTGGAACAGTATGGCGAAAAGTCGGAAGCACTTGTAGGTGTTTTAACAAAGGCTGTTTCCCTTGACTGCGATGACCAAGCGGCTCACGCTGCGCCTTTGCTGGGGAAGAAAAGGTTTAGGGAAAAGTATCGTGAAGGACCATGGAACCAAAAAACGAGAGTAGACAGCTTGTCAACAGTTGAAAAGGAAAAGCAGGTACGTGAACCTGGCGTCCCAGGTTCATATCCTCTCCAATCATCAGTAGCTTCGTTGGCCACAGACTGATGAAAGGAGCTGTGGCCCCCTGCCTCTTTTTCTGCGTTGAGAGACTGTAAGTTAGTAGCGATACCAGGAGGCCTTAGTAGCAAAGCCAGGGGCCCTAGTAGCGTCCTTACACCCTGTAGAAAGGTCGGAGGTCCTGGCTCCTGATAGCGAGGCCAGAAGCCCCTAGTAGCGTCGTTGGTGTCCACCGGTCGCAAAACTTTGTACATATAGCGCCAATATTGGCGCGTTTTGTGAAGACTACTAGCGACCTAAAAAGCCTTAGAAAGACAGAAAAAGCAAACAAAACAAAAGCAGACTAAGAGGGCAAGAAGGAAAGATAGGTGTAGTTACGAGGCCCACTTAGTTACAGTAAATGAAAGTAGAGTGCGAGCGGGACATTTTGTCTTAAACCGCCCGGGTAGCTAGCAATAGCTAGGAGAAACAGAAGGAAAGGCACCAACACACAAGTGTGTTGAGTGCGATTTCCTTCTGTTGCCCGAAAAGCGGGTGGGGTAGCAACAAGGCCCAGGGGTAGGGGGGGTTGTGTGTGTGCCTATGCATGTAAATGCCCGGCCTGTGAATACTTAGCTGCAAGACGTGGACAAGTGGTTACTTAGCCGTATGCAAGAAACCAAAACCCTTAGGAACAGGGGTCGACACACACACACACACACACTCGGCCGCTTTGCGGCGCTGTCGCGGAGGACCTAAATAGGCACCTAAAAAGCCTTAGAAGCAAGAGAAAGAAAAACAGAAAGAGCAGCCAAAAGGGCAAGAGAGAAAGATAGGAGTAGCAAAAAGTGAATACTTAGCCCTTGGCTGGGGTAGGGAAACGAGCCTGAAGAACAACCTAAAAGCCTGAGAGAAAGCCCAAGAAGCGACGAAAAGCGCAAGAAGGAAAGTGGGGGGCAGGGAGGTGTATGTACATGTGTGTGTCCGTGTGTGTGTGTGTGTATGAATACCTAGCACTCTAGAAATACTGAATACTGAGACGAAGTGAATTCGGTGCACTAGTTTTGGAGCGGGACTTTTGTCTTACACCGCCCGGGTAGAGTAGACTAGAAAAGGGACAACAGAGGGAAAGGCACCGACACACAAGTGTGTTGAGTACCATTTCCCTCTGTTACCCTAATTAAAGGGAGGGGGGGGTTGGGGTGTTTGGGGTAGAGAACACGTCGGGGTTTATTCTCCGTATGCCCGGCGGCTTTGAATTTCCGTGACGCCCGGCGGCTTAGATTTTGAGAATACAGTGGTGAAACGAAAATCAGTTAAGATAATCCAACGAGTGCAGAAAGCAGCAGAGTCAGTTAGTGGTAGTCCGGCATGAAATCAGCGCCCCAGTGACGGGGATCACACTGTGCACCCACGTGGGACAGCACAGCGGCACACACTTTGACAATGGGTTTTTAGTTGACTCAATTCTTAGGTCGAAAATGGTGAGGGACCGGAAAGGTGCAAATCAGCTCAACTGAAGTGTTCAACACTGTTGCACGTGACTGCGTTATATTTCTTACTTATATGACATTGACCACCAACTTTAATGTATTGTTGTTGGTGGGGCGAATGGCTAGTCTATTTATATATATATATTGGATGGCATTTATTTTCCTCCTTTCTGTCTCTGCGGCTTTTTCCTTTCAAGATGTGTCTGGGGAATTAAAATAAATGCAATCCTATCTTATTATATTTTGCTATCAATAAGATGCGACAGAGTGTGACACACACACACACGTATGTATATATATATATATTATATTATATTATGTTATATTCTATTATATAACATAATTATGGGTATGGTATGTACAGTATGCACAAAAACGTTGCTCTGCACTGCCTCAAGCCGTGAACCGTGGGTGTCAGGCCATCATATCCCGAACAGCTGGGGCGTAAATCCTACAAATGATGAAAGCTTCGTTTGTTGCAGTGTCCCACTGAGGTGAGACAATTCTCAGTGACCCAATAATCTTCAGGCTGCCAGGCTCGTGTGATGAACAGGAATGAACAGGATGATAAGCGCCACATGTTCCCACAGCCATTAGCCCAGGATCCACAAAACGCCGCAATGAATCCTTACAAATCCGCTACTCATGTTGCCTTTTGATCAAACAGTCCACCCAAAATTTCAGAACCAGAATGGTCAAGCATCTTCAGTAACATTTAGTAACTAAAAAAAGATCATAACAAGCAAAATGAGAAGTGCATGAGTTGACCCTGAGTTATGTAGAATAATGTAGACAAACACACGTGCGTCATGCAGCCATCTTTGGGGGTTGTGCACACGTCTGCAAATGCGAATCCATTCCTGTTATCTTCATATCATCTTCTGTTTCGAGTGGGATTTGATTTCTTCCGAGTGACGATCTTGTCTCCGAAAGCAGCTTCTCGATATCCTCTGGCAACTTCAACACCGTGCTTCTTTTTCAGGTTTGTGAAGTCAAAGGACCAAAGGATGATTCTCATGATCAACCAGCATCAGGCCGAAGGATGTTATTCAAAAATAAGATTGTGACACTCTGATCTATGATTCTTTCAGCTCTCCTGCTGCCGCTGGAGCTCGAGTTCTGCCTGGCGCTTTGCCTCCGCTGCCTTTTCCGCTTCCTGGTTGGGGATAGCGCTGGGCCCAAGTGAAAGCAAACTATTCGGCCAACCAAAGAGCCTCACAGCTGTTTTAAGGGAGCAAATTCATATCAAGCAAGCCTATTGAATCCAACTGACCACCTTTTGGATTGAATCTAAATCGCAAAACTGTACTTCAATATACCCAATGATCTTTGTGAAAGAATAGGGTATGATAAAATCACAGGCAATCCTGCATTTGCCAATGCAGTCTTCCTAAAGCATTTGCAAACTTGCTAAGCTGGCGGTTGCTGCGATCTCCTGCTTCTGCTGGACTTGGGCTTCTGCCAAGCGCTTTGCTTCTGCCTTTGGCACGAGGGATGAAGTAGTCAACCATTAGCAAAGTGCAGGGGGCTGGAACAAATGGGATGTGGAGGCAAAGCAATGTTATCGAACATCCTTCAAACAATCATGTCATGTATATAAATCCATACATGGCAAACGGCAAACGGTTATGTTATATACATGTATATATTTATGTATTTATATATGCACATTAATTGTAATTGTAAGCGCTACTACTTGGCTGCCGAAAAACGCAGGCTTCTTGGGCAAACACTTATATATATATATATGTAAACAAGCAAAGCTGCGGACAAGGTACATCCACCTGCATGTTGATTAACACCACGCTCACCCGTCCATGACTTCATGGATGCCTTTCTCTATCATTCTCTTGTCGTTTGCTCAAGAAACTTGGCAGCCAAACCTTTTCCCATCCCAACGCCGTTCGACGAATCTATTCTGTGGTTTGGGGGAGGGGCTTTCGCTCAGCTTCGGCCAAGTTCGCCTGGGCTGCCTTCTCTGCTTCCTCTTCAGGGATGAGCCGCGTGCAACACCAACAATGACAGCCGCGTGATGGCGGTTTACTGGTGGATGTATATGAATGGCAGGGTTAGGACCCAAACACGACAATTTTGCTTTCTGATTCACAGGTCCAAGAACAAGCGAACCGTTATGAGCCAGAACACCAAACTGCTGTTCCTCCCACTGATTGATCGACTTTGCTCAAGTCAAACCAATATTTTCCTGCTCTCCTGCTTCTGCTGGAGCTCGACTTCCGCCAAGCGCTTTGCTGCCTTCTCTGCTTCAGACTCCTTCTCTGGGACAAGCGTTCTTGGCTGAAGCCCTTACGAATGGCAAGTGACTGATAACCGTGGAATAGATGGGCAACGAACAGCCAAAAACCAGGACCTTTGAAGGGCTGGGGATGGCATCCGGTGCAAGTACCAGTTTCCAAGTGTTGGGGACTCTCAATGTATTCCACTATCAAGATCACTCCTCCAATCTCCTCCACTGGGTTTGGAAATAATCGAGAAAATCTCAGCCAGCTGGGAATCGACCTGCATGTGGCTCGAACATCCAATCGCCAAGCTTCGACTGGGGCTTCAATGAACTTCTGGGCCCACCCACCACCCAGCGGTATTCCATTCCTGCAACTTTCACACCACCAAACGCCCAAACTGGGCGACAAAGTGGTAAAGAAGGCCTGGGAGACGAGCAATCTTTTCTTGTGGTCTTCTCCCTCAAAGTCAGCCCTCGAAACGTTCAACAAGTATTTGGCCGATCGAAGTAGCTTCGAACCGCAGCTTCGATCGGCCGGTCCTCTGGACTGACAGAAGGCCCTGCCAAATCTGCGACACATCCTTGGACAAATTCGAAGGACATCTCCTTCTTTGGATGTCTGGTATGACGTTGCGTGGACGTACTACAGACTTTGCCAGGGAAGAGGCCACTGCGTCCGATCTCGAGCTTTGGCTCTTTTTGTCGTGCCGGGTCCGGGTCCACCCGAAACTATACAGTTTGGCCCTTTACATAGCCCTCCCTTGCAAAGGAACAACATTTTCCAAACATGCTATAGGAGTACTGTACTATATATGTTCTTCACCATTTCCCTTGAACACCCTCAGTCTGATGAGACAAAGGGAGGCTCAGCAAATGTGCAGGAATCCAAATGCTTGCAAAAACTATTAGATAGAGACTTCTTAAGTGGTGAATCCTACTATATATATAATATACCTATATTAAATATGTATAAATATGTATATATATATATGTATATGTATAAATACGGTATACACAGTCACATGCAAAAAATTATCCTGGACGATTCCTTGGATGGTGATGACCAGTTGTCACACAGCTGACACGAGCACCCTTTCATATGCCATCCGAGCATCCCATCATGGATTTCAAGCGATCCTGGCAAAGGAGTCGAGAGGGCACTGCAAATCACAGGAAGTCACCCCTCCATGGTCTTTGGACCATGACGTTGTGCTACAAAGCATGACAAGACCATCCATTGCTCATCCTTATGAGGAAAGTATATCCCTAACCAGCGACGATCTTGTATTGGCACGGATCACCTCAAACCATCTCTGGAGGCCCAGTCGTTCGAATTCAATTGATTGGGCCACTGAGACAATGACTGGGGCATTAAGCCCCCAGTGAGAAAAAGAGTTCAAAGTGAGACCAAGCAGGTGGACCCATCTATACTGTACTTTACACTGTGCTTGACCTATCTGCACCAACAACTCCCATCAAAAGTCTGGTTTGTTGCCAGCCATGGGGGCCACCAAGCGATGTGAGCCCTGGAGGCCTCGAGTGACTCGAAGCTGGGACTGCAATAAGCCTAGGCCACTCGTGGTGCATCAAACTGGTCTCGAGCAGCGACGGTCACTGGGAAGGGACGGCTGTTTCGATGGGATCTCCTATGGGCGTATGCTGCTTCATCGGAGGCTGTGGGATTCCGTGCAGCTTTGCACATTCAGAATGGCCCATGCATTCTTCTAGATTCTTGGTGAACATTACTTTCAGTATTTGCATGAATTTACCAAATGTCCAGGGGACGCCTTGCTAATTGCGTCAGTATTACAGTATGTCTATTATGTTCCAATTGGACTACCTACTGTAATTCATTCTTATTCGATCCAGTTCGCCTGTATAATTTCTCTACTCAGAAACTTGATTCTAGATGGACCAGCCGTCCCCACTTCCCTGAAGTTGGTTTCCTATGCAGTTTTGCTTCTTAAACTCGCCTTGCATTTCTTGAAAACAACAACTCTTAGACTCTTCTATGCCATCTTCTGGAAAAAGCAAACACCGAACCTCTCCATTTGTCATCATGGCCTCGTGCATCAATCATGTCCCGCCTCTTCAGTGAGAACCTCTAGATTCTCCTGACCTCGGTCGAGCCCGAGCCGCGTGTCCGCGATTGAGAACCTCCCCGCACTGATCCCACTGTTCAGCACAAGGCAAGTGAAGCCCAGTATTTTTTTGCGATCATGTGCCATCCTTCATTGCACATCGGCCATCATCCATTTCCTTTGACTTCATTTGACCGGGCCAATGAATGTATAATAATGTATATTATAGGCGGAGACCTGGCCAAAAGAAAGGGAGAGGATGGGAGACGAACATGTATAACACTCCAAACCAACCACTTTTTGGTTCTAAGGAACCATTTTCCACTTCATCCATCCCAAGAAGGGGCCGTTGCTCACCAAGCTACTGAAGCTGGCGCTGTTCGAGGCCTCTTCTGCCTCCGAGTGGTCAGGGCCCAGGGCCTTCTGTAGAACCTCCGGCAGCAACTGGAGCCGCGCCTCTGCTCGGATGTGCCAAGATTCCGTTTCATCAACAACACTCCATCTGCCTGAGGACCTGAGGATCAACTGCAATGGCAGTATTCAGGTGTTTGGTTCTTGAAGCGGGGTAAGTGTTTTCAGTCATTAGGCCTTTCCCGAGGTCACAGTGTTCATAAATGATACAACTGTTCACAGGCCACCCTTTTCAATCACAGTGTTCATGTCAGGCCGTTTCTCTCCGGTCCCATGCTTTTCTCTCCGTCCGGGTCGATCCTGGAGCTTCGGACGCATCTGGTCCAGGCTCTCTTCCCAACCACTTTCTTGTCGAAGAATCCCTTGGCTCGAGAGCCACGCACCCGGGGCGCGGTGGGCGGCAGCGCAGCGGAGAGAACAGTGGTGGGAGAGCAGCGTGCGGGAGCTCCGTGGAGCGTGTGCTGTTGGCACGGAGGTGTCCGGAGCTGTTGGCATGGATTGGTTGACCCCGGGTTCTGACAAGCAACCTCTAGATACTAGTGAAAAAGAATCAGCAAATGTCGATCCCCTCTTGTTGTTTGTTTTCTGAAATGACTACGTATTCATTGATCAAGCGTATTCCAGCACAGGTGGGCTTGCTGCATGCTAGCCAGCCAAGTCGACGACGGGAGAGACATTGCCGCAGCTGTGACCTGCAATCCCCACGAATGACCTGATCTAAACATGACGTAGCACATGAATCAACATGACGTATACATTAACGCCATACAACATTAATAATACTGTATAATTAATACAATTCATATTGGCATCAACATGGACCAACAAATTATATCGGATCTCATCTGCCAAATCTTTTGACCGTGGCCACAAAGCTGCCTAGTCTATTTCACGGCATCAGTTTTGTCCTACACATTATTCAGGCCTATTTATACATTTGGTGCCGATTTGGATAATAAAGGGTCTTTTCAAAATCAAGCTGTCTCAGATTGGTCATTGCTGTATGTTGGACATGTTGAGAACGCAAATCTGTTTTCCAGTCAGGTCATGTTAAGCCTCTTAGCAGAATAGTGAGAGAAACAGCGAGAGATATACCAAAACGTGGTAGTTTGGTCTTTCAAGCGGAGCCAAGAAGAAGCAAGCTCTCCATGTGATATTCCTGACTCCTTTAATTCCAGGATTCCTCAGTGCTCAGTTGAGTTCTTGGACTCTTACTGGTTGGTCGTTGGGACCTTCCTGAACCCATCGATGCGGTCGAGCTGGGCACTCACCGAACTGGGCTCTACCTGTGGGAGATTTGGGGTCTAAACAAGTCAAGTATGTCAAAATATTCAACCTCGGTTTAGTCAGTGCACCTATGTCCAACCTGGAACCCTACAAAAGAACATTTCGATCATTTAGAACGACCATGTCGACGCCGAAGACCGGACCCGAGCACTCGTCCGACCTCTCCCAGCCAAAAGTCCGATGACCTCTCCCAGCTGCGATCGGAAATGGGCCTTGCAACGGAGGGAACTCACCTCCCGTTTGGTGTCAGTCAAAGGCAAAAAACGGTCCAACAAACAACAAGCAGGTCCTGGCAAAACGAGTTCTTCGAATCCTTTAGGATCTTTCGGCATGCATAGTGATGCAATGTTATGCATGCATATTATGATTTTTGGCGATTGTTCCCAACAAAGCAAGTTTCCACGTCTCTCGCCCGCGAAATGCGGCGATGTTCGGATTCTGCCAGGGCCTTCTTCTCTCCAAAGCCCACCAGGAATTCCCAAACCATCGCTGCTTGTCCCACCTGACTCGCCAGTTGCAGGGGATCTGCTGCCTGAGCCAAGCCAAGCCGGACGAGCCAAAGGTGAACATGACATAGCTCATCCTTATCTCGGATCCTATCCCTAGTAAGCAGGCTTCCCACAGCGGCTGGAAACTCGAACCCAGGTCACATGAGGGAAGAACATCCACTGAAGGGATCCGCATGGAGCATGAACATCTGAAAATTCTGCAGCTCCTGCTCTCAAAACTGCAGCTCGTCAACGGAAACTGACCCCACCAGTTTCCTGACCTTCATCATTCCTCCAATCTTCAAGAAGGTTTGAAGCCATCACTGGCAGGCATACAGGTAACTAATTAGACCGTTTCTTTGATGACGTTTTATTCAAAGGCGACACTACCGACATCAACTTGAAACAGCAGCCTTGTTCCCCCAAACCGTTCCTAGCCCAAAGCTCTCAATATCTTTCAATAGTTTACCAGCCACATCCGATCTTCTATGGGCCCAGCACAGCCAGGTGGCCAGCACAGCCAGTCTCAGGAGGCGGAACTCTTCATTGGCGCCCATGTAATGTTCCATGCGCACCGCTGCTTCCAGGGCCCCCCAATCGGGCCACTCCACCTGATCAGGAACTGCCAATTTGCGACTCCCACCAGAGGCAGGCAGGATGAAAGGAACACTACAAGTATACATACCCAATGTACATACACAGGCGAGTAGATTTTGACAGCTGGCATTGCACCTATCATGTGCAAAAACTCAACGGCCCTCATTCTGTGAACGAGTGTGGCAAGTTGGCAAGGAATGGGCTCTTTCCAATGGGTACAGGTCCCTACCAAAAATACTGGACTCTTCATGGTTCAATAAGCTACCGGCGTTTCCCCAGGTTGCCCACAACCCAGTGGTAGGTTCCAAACTCCCACCATCCGAGTCGGCTCAACAGAAGATGTTGACAAGGACATCCTACTGGCTGAACCCATGGCATGGGCAAGCACCGACCCAAACCTGAGAGTTTTGGAGCCGCACCACTTGCATACTTGACTTTCAGAATCTGGAGCGCCATCTTTCACCTTGCAGATCTTCCCGACAAGTTCCCTTTTGAGGGCCCAAAGCTTTCCCGGGGTGTGAGCTTTCGTATGTTTTCATGTTGACGGTTCCGGACCATCCATTCTTAGGAAGATTTCCCGTTTGCAGTTCCCCGGAACTTCCCGATTCGGCCGTGCCTCCTTGCCTGACACCTTCACTTTCTCTACCTTCGCTTCCTTAGGCACTTCCTTGGGCAATTCCTCGTCCACAGCCTCCAAGGCCTTCCGTACGTCTGGGTGGAGTTGCTGGGCCTTCGCCCGGAACGTGGGAGAAGAGGCATACGCGTTTCCTGGAGCGGTGGAGCATGCGGAGCAAGCGGGTCGGGTCAAAACGAGTCCGTCTTGGTCCTCCAAAGGGTTGAATCAAAGGTGTGGCATCAACAGTGCCATGAGGTGATATGCACGCACTGTAATGCATCATATGTAGAGGGTATTGTCACGGAGCTAGACTGGGCATTAGCCCTTGCATTTCTTGGTGCAAATTCAAGCATCTAAAGCTGGGCTCGGTCAAAAGCACTTGGACTACTTGGCAAACATGCGAGCGGTAGAAGGTCTTCTTGTCAGCAAAGCCCAGCAGAAACTCCTGGGAGTTGCCGATGACTTGAACATGTTGAATCTCCAGCCGCACCACTGGCTACTTGTTTTTCTCAGCCAAACATCAGCACCAATCCATCACTTGCCATAAACTTACATAGACGCCCCACATGCTCATCCCTTGTGCGTGGCATTCTTTGCACAAAAGGTCATGCGGAAAAAACAATTACCACTAGCATCCACCAGCAGAACTGCTTGCTTTGCATGGAGGGCCCGCCCTTTGATAACACCATGGACTTCAGTCCATCTCCTAAGCCTCTTGAGTTTGTTAAGTTTACAATTTATCATCAAAACCTCCGCTTGGAGACCTACATAGGCTCATAGACATACCTACCCACTCGGTGTGTCCAAGCGTTGCAAGATTCAAGCCATCCACTGCCCTTGAAATCAGAAACAGCTGTTGGATCTCGTCGAATCGTCAAGAATGGTGCGAAACCAATTGCAACCAGCTCGCTCCGACCTTTCAATTGCAGGAGCAAGTATTCTTCCATCCATTGATAGGAACCAAAAAAATCCTAAGAACCACAAGCTGGCTTGCTTCATCACTATAAAGCTTCAATCCACTTGCTTCACCTCCACATGATATTGCCAAAGCTCCCAAGTCACGGTTGCATACTTCGCCTGGGCACCCAAATCGCCACCTGCACCCAAGGCTTGCTGGACCGGTGGTCCCGTAAAAGGGGGAACATGGGGAAAATTCCTATCTTCTCTACTGACGGGTCATGATGGGTCCGGGTGGTGGACTCTTCCAAACCGTTCTTGTGTGAACACTGCTGCCTTTGATTGAAAAGGGGTGGTTCGGTGAGAGAAATGCCCGGAACGAGACCAGACTCGGCGCCTTACTGAGAGCCTTCCAATTGAAGCATCTCTATGGTTAGCGGCGTCCTTCAAACGCATTCACAGTTCTCTTCTCTGATTGGTCAGTGGCTAGCTTTAGCACTTCTTGAACATCCGATTGCGGCTGACAAAACACCGACAAAAACATTCCAAAACAAAACAACAAAAAACAAGAACAAGAACAAGAGTGCAAGAACAATAACAATAACAAGAACAGCAAGAACAAGAGCAAGAAAAAGAAGAACAATAACAATAACAATAACAAGACAAAAACAAGAAGAACATAGAAGCACAACAACACGTCGAGGGCGAGGTGTCTGCAAAGTTGAACACTCCTGATGCAAGGTTTGCGTAGTTTAAAGCTTCTTCTGAGACAGGAAACCAAATCACGTTGCGACCTGCCTGTCCGTAAGAGACCATTGTTAGGCATTAGAAGTTCTTCAGGGTGTGCCAGTTCCACCAATGGCGACGACATAGACCTTGATCATCCTTCTTGATCTATGTTAAAAAATGTTAAAAGCATGCTGACACCTTCTTGAGACACATTCTGGGCCCCCTTCAACAAAAACACATGCAAAACCATGCAAAAACGCTCTTCCGGAGGATTTGCTCTTAAGTGCTCTTGGGTCAAGTTCATGAAACAAATCCTACAGAAGTTCAACCGCCGCACGCAGCACGTCGAGATAAACGCTCTGTCAACCCAGTGGCTTTTCAGGATGGCAGTCTTTAACTTTGTGAACTCATCGTTTGCAGACATGTAGCCTTGGTGTTCAAGCAAGGACGCCAAACCTGACCTGGTTTCAGCGTTTCAGCGCCCGCACCATGTCAGCAGTGGCAAAACGTGGAGCGAATTGGCGGACAAGTCACTCTCATGCTTCACCACAGCTTCCACACGTGGCCAAAGTTCCCAAAGCGCCATGGCGCGATACGCAGCTGTCAAGGAGCGGTCTTGAATGCGAGGCTACAATCTGTGGACGCTAGCTTGGAGATTTCTAGATGATTGCAAGTTTTTCACTCGTGGTTTGTAGATGTTTGTAGTAGCCTCCTCGAAACCGCAGGTGTTTGGAACCTTGATGTGGAGGTATCATTCTATGCTCCCTGAAGTCTTTACCTACTTGGGGGCCATCATGTGTCTGCTCCCCACCACGGCCGGTGGCTGCTGTACTTATATAACTTGTTGCATAACTTGTTGCAGCAAACGCTGCAAAGCATGGGATGGATTGCTTGGTCATTTTCCAAAGGCGTTCTCCGGGTCGCGTACCCTAACCCTTAGGCCTTAAGCTCCACAAGTGATAACGACGCCTAAAGGCCATACCACCTCCAACATCATGACGAGGACAACCTTGCACCATTCATCGCCAATGTTTCACGTAAAGCAAGACTAAGACCTACACACTCCCGGGAATCATCATGGAAGTGGCAAATGGCCAGTTGGATGACCCTTTTCCTCCACAAACAGCTGGTTTTCCACTTCCAAGATTGTTTCGGGGAGTGTGTAAAATTGAACCATCTGATGTGCCCAAGTCACGCTCACGAGGACGTGCATGCATATGCTTCAGCTGCGCATAGAGGGCCGCAAAGCCCCGGTCCACTTGCTGTTGGAGCCTCAGCACCAGTCTTCATGTGCTCCAGTTGGGCGTTGGTCAAAGGTCCGGAATTCTGTTTGACTCTCTGAAATGAACAGAATGGACCAGGGAGATCAATCCGCCCCATGGTTTTGGGAGGTAGTTCTCGACCCAAACCCATCCCTTGTTTTGGATCTTAGATATTTTAGAGGGCCACAGGCCTCTTATGACCATCTTGGAGATAGAATGTTATGCAATATTATGGGACAGTTCAGCAATCATCCGACAGAAAAAAACACAGGTTTTCAAGTCATGATCCGAACACCACACATCTGGTCTCCCTGAAATTGGTCAAACTATACGCTGCAGCCGCTATTTCCAGCTCTTGCAGCTCATATGTCTCACACACAGTAGTTATTTATTGTTATAGATTATAAACATATAAACATTATAAACATACATAGTTCTACATATAATGTCATCATATAACTATATATATATACATACACACTAAGTACAAACAAAACATAGGCATTGTAGCAAAAAATACTAAAATATGCGGACACTTTCCGCAGTTTCTTCTCCAAATCTGGAAACTACAGATTGTAAGTTGGGTCGCCCCCCCCAGGGGAACAACAGGGCTTCCACCAACAAGCAATCAACATAGTGGTGAGTCATGAGTCATGAGTTCTTGGACTGTTACTGATGTTGCTGGGTGCCGCACTGATCCAGCTTGGCCTGGGGCGAATCAACCTGAACTCCTGAAGTGCAAGGCGCGCCGATGGTGGCCAGGGACCGAGTGTCACCCAGGGTCTCAAAATGTCTCAAGATCATGGGGGCCGTCCAGCCTCATTCAGCCTTCAGCCAATGCTTACTTTCAAACAGTCTGGAAACAAAGCTGCTGTGCTGCATGCAAATCAGTTATTTCAGCAAGTGAGCACATCTAGAAGCAACTGAATCAACACTGGAAAGGAACTCCAAAGCCAAACTCCGAGGAAAAGCAACTCCACGGTCCACGGACGTTTCCAGTCGGTCCGCGACGCTTCGTCCCACCTTGCAAGTCTGCTCGCATCATGTTCACGTCGGTGATCAGTGCCTCGACCTGTCGAGTGCCGAGTCCGCCGGTGCCCCGGGGGGGGGCGCCGAAGGCCGGCGCCGGGGAGCGAGGCGTGGCATGTGCGAGTGCTGAGCCCTGTTCAAAGGCTCCGCGATGCTCCGCGGGTGCCCTGAGGTAGACTATGTTGGGGGGTAGTTTCAGCAAAGGTGCCTCTGCTAAGGCGATGTGAGGCTGACTGGATTGTAGGCTACTCAAAGAAGACTTTGCAAAGTGAAGCATGGGAAAATTGCCAAGTGTCGAAAATGGACCTACCATGACATAAGCATAAATGACCCCCAATCCAAAGGCAACATATATGGATATATGGTAACTACGGCAACTGGTGGACCAAGGTGATTACTGGAGAGTGCACCCTGCTACCCTGCTCTTTGATTGAAGTTCATGGAAAATTGGCCAGTGCTGCGAGCATCTCTCACTAGTCCAACGGTAGAGCCCACCCAAACACATTGAAACAACACATGAACGTCATCCCGATGCCACCCTGCTTGAGTGCAAAAGCGAGCGAAGGCCTTTGTGTCCATGAGAGTGAGGACGTCATGAATACCTTCGAGAACTTTCCCACTCAGCATCTGAGAGAATCCAGACCTGAACGGTGCCGTTCGACGTGCCTAACTAGGTCAAGGCCGTTGATTTCATTCGATTTACGTGGCTCTTTATTCAACGTTATTCCATGCATCATGTATGACTGCTTCTATTTTTCTGGTGTGTGATGGGCCCCACGCCCAGGCTAGCTCAGCGCGCATACCACTTGCCCAAAGAAGTCTTGCATGTACATGACACTCGGAGTTCCATTCGCAGAGTCGGGACCCTAAGTTCTTACAAACCTGCTGACGAGATTCGAGATCGTCGGCGACAAATCCGGATTGCCTCAGATCTTTCAGCCAGCTAGACTTCGTGGATGAGAAGTAGTAACAGGTGCCACGCTAGTAGTAACAGGTGCCTTACTAGTAG
>CAXAMN010023583.1:1903603-1927616 GCA_963970005.1 Durusdinium trenchii
TAGTAGTAACAAGAAGCTAGTAGTAACAGGTGCCACGCTAGTAGTAAGTGTTTCGGCGTTTGGAGCAAACAAATGCGTCTGCTCGCAAGAACGACGAGTCAATTGCTCAAATGATCTCAAATGTTCTGAGCCAATTTCATCATGGTTTGCTTTCACCACACAGCTCTCAAACCGAACTGAAAGGCCCGGAATGACCAACTCACACTCTCAGGGCGGGGCTGCTGGTGGTCGGGAGAGGGGCATCGCCCTTCTGCTTCTGCCGCCGCGCTTCCAAGACTTTCCGCGCGCTCTCTGTACGAGATTCGGTTTCTGGCCGGGGCAGACTAGTGACCTGCTGCACCCCTGGGACCTGGGACAACTATTGTTGTCCTGGGAAACTTTTCATGAAATCCAATTTAGCACAACTTGAGCATAATGTGAACGTAATTCGAACGCAATTCAGAGACGGTTTGTGGAAAGGGACGTGAGTGGTTTGCATCCAAAAGATTCCAAAAGGACGTAAACGTCAATGCAAAACGTAAAAATACTTGAAAGCTCTGACAAGAACACTTCTGGATTTGGACCACAATGGGCGTCTCAGGGTTGCAACAGGTAGTTTGGGGTAAAGTCGGTAAAGTTGCAGGAAACCTGTGGGAGGCTACAAAAACCAGGGCAGTTCCTAAAATCTAGTGTGCGAGGGAAAATGCAATGATACAAGAGCCGTCTATAATATCGAAAAAACAAACGAGAATGATCCATTTACCTCGTATATTGTATATATATATACTCTTTTGTAGTCGTGACGGGCACCCATGAAAGTGGACTACCTACTGTACCACTTTGCTGTCCTACGTACCACATTACCACCGTTGCGCATGGTCACATGGACATGTCCCGGCTGCAAACCATCCTCCCGCCACGCTTTGCCACACGTTGCCTGCAACTGCATTGGCATTAACAATCCGCTGCATGCCCTGCATCCCTGACAGGTGAGCTGGCTGGGAGGCTGGTCAGGCACGAACACCTGACTGGTGTGTAAAGGCTATCTTCCAAACAAGGAAGCCGGTGTTGCACATTGGAACATTTTTGTCATGTCTTTTTCTGCGACCTTCGTGACCTTCGTGTGGCTGGGTTTACAGTTGCTCATGTGCTAACTTGATTCATCACATCATCCCAGGAGGGACAGGGCAGGAGGGACAGGGGCGAGGTACAAGCCTTGGAACCTCTCCAGTGATGGCAAAACCTTGAAGGGCTGGCATCTCTACATAGAGCCCATGTATTTGTTGTCTTGGCCGCTTCTGTCTTGCAGGAATACTTTGCAGCAGCTCCTGCAGTCATCGTGCCAGCTCCCATCACCGTATTTCCTGAGCCGCAGGCGCCGTGTTCCGTACTGGTCCAACGGCACCCACCAGGTCAACGAACGCAATACTTGAAGGGGAGCAGAGGGGACACCGGTCGTGAACATGTCGCCCCCCTGAACTTAATCTGTTTTGTGCCAGGTCGTCATCACATGTTGAATTTGATTATATAATGATACGAATTGTGTTTCAACTGACAGTTTCACCGTACAAATATGTCAGGGCCTCAAAAAATCATAGAAATATATATAATGAAATATATAAGTTATAATGCATTGGAGGCCTGGGGGCTCCTTCGTCATCTTGCTCTACGTATATAATACACCCCCATGACGACGTGTCCCTGACCACCGTCGACGTCGCCCAGGCTCGTTTGGAGTAGTTGGGAAGGGCCAGCTGCTCGGTGGCCGCAGAGCTCACCGTTGGCGAGTTGCCGCCACCTAGGTGGCAATCTACCATTCCTCAAGACTCATTCCTCTAAGACTCTAAGCATATGACAACTTCACAAAACCAACGCCACCACTCCTGATGATTTGGTCCCCTCCCAACTGAAATGCTGTGTCAGCCGCTTGGAGGAGTCATTTTGGTGCTTGGCCTCGCTATCCGACATGAGATGCACACAGAAGATACGCACTCACAGGACGCTCCTAGAAATGCTGCCATAGAGAAACAGTGGGACCACAATGCTCATGGCTCCATCCATAGTGTTCCATATCCACTTTTGGAGCAAGTCAGGTTGCGTTTCCTGGCCTCCTCGGGGTCGCCATGTCGCTGGCAGGGCCAAAGCCCCAAAGGATTTGGGATGATTTGAGGGAACAGGGGTCAGCCTCGGTGTCGTAGAGGGAGAGGGGAGCGTGGGACCCTTGATGTCGCTTGCATTAGGAAGCCCCAACAAACACCTGAAATCAACACCAGTGAATCTGGTGAATCTATTTGAAGATGCAGTCAAGTCAAATGAGGACATCTTTGGCTTTCATGATCGCTTCGTGGTTGCCTTGCCAGGCGCCAGCAGCATCACTTTTTCTCCCGAACGCAGCTGAATGCTGGAGCCAAACGGCGTCCGTCCTGAGAAACTAGAAGATATTTTTGACATTCTTTGCAACTAGCTGTCGATACTGGTGTTTGATTCATTTGGAGACCCTTGACCGTCCACTGATGCACCCCGATGTCAAAAAGCCAACAAATTGAAGAACCACCAACAAACTCAGCCAGCTCAGCCACACCGGCGCCAAAAGGACTGGAGAGTCCAGGTGGGACAAACATATGATGAAATATGCAAATGGGCTCGTTCCCCAGTTGGATGCCTACTCAAGGCATCGTTCTGCGACAGCAATTGTTGCACAAACTTTAGCGACCGATAGCCTCAAAAATGCTCGATCATTTTGACAAACGCATCAAGAACCTTCAAGCTGCACCTGGAACAAAGCCACCAAACCAAGAGTTCCAGTACTGTATCGCAATGCTTGAAACAGGCTAAACCCGCAAACCTGCTTAGTCCACTTGGTTGCTAGAATTTACATGCGTTTCCCGCGTTTCCTGTGCCCCAAAAATGCACCACCAATGATGTGAGTGAAACCAATACTTAAAGCAATACCACTGTTTCTCCACTGAGGTCTTGACTGCAAACTTCTGAATGCGCCTGCCAGGCTGGGCGATGTTGTGTACAAGAACTATACATATATATATATATATACTTGTCAGGCAAATCATGTGCACATCATTTCATCATATTTCATCATCATCATCATCATCATCAGCAGCAGCAGCAATATCCTGGCCGTCCATCCTCAGCAATAGGCCGAGGCAATGAACTGAGGTCCTGGTGAAGCCAAACTCCTTGAGACGCAACTTTTTCGCCCGAGCGACTCAAGTGGCCCCTGTCTGGTGCCATAACCAATCTTTTCTTCATTGGCCACGTGGAGAGGGACAACTGTCTACAAAGGGTATGCCTCTCCAGAGCTATATATTGCTTTGGAAGCTTGCATGCAACATCATGCAAAAAAGGTCTAGTCTAGCTTCTCCAAGACGGCTCCATGGTTTGTCCTTTTTTTGAATTGCCGGGGGGTGGGGAAAGAACCGCTGGTCAGTGCGAGTGTTTTCATTGCCAATTGTTCCCTCTCATGTCTCAAGTCCTGGCCGTGGGCAATTCGGCCAGCTCGCCCGAGGGTGAAACGCGCCGGCACAGCGCAATGGCCTGCCATAAGGGGCGAACGGATGGCCGAGAAAACATATCCACCGCGTACTGTACGAATGTGTGGATCAAAGACATCTGGAGGGGCCTGAAACTGGGGAAAGATACCCTAGCTTAATGCCCAGGGTGGTGGTCTGAAGGTCAACGAAACTTCCAGCTGATGGCCGGAAAAATGAGAGTTGGAACTCCAGTGGTTTGCGGAGCCCCTTCTGAGACAAACACTTGTTTGAGAGTTGTTTCTGCAACAAATGCAAATTTAGAGCCATCCCACTGAATGGTTCTTCCAAGGTGCCTATGAAATAGTGAACAAAATTGGACACTGACCTTCGCAAGGCAAAATCCCCTGAGTTTCCCTTAAACATGCTTCCACATATTCAATATTACAATATAACCTTTTGCCATGTGTTGACTTGCAGCAGCAGAAGGGCAACCAATTCCAGCCACCAAAAGTTCCAGATTTGCCACCGACTCGGTAGGAATCACTTAATGCCGTGCTCAACCTTCTCTCTGCCAGGCCTCTAGAAGTAGCGGCCTCCGCGCGTCTGCCGGTGCGCTTCCCGGTGCATGTTGGGCGGCGGCGGGCCCTGACTTCCGTAGCCTCCATTGGGCTGGAAGCCAGCGATGCTTAGAATTGCGATGAATTGGGTCCGAGAAAAGACAACACCTTAAGCCTTAAGCAATCTTAATTAAGCAGCTTTGGGTCCGCAAACAACTCTGGGTGTGATGTATATGATATGTGATAGACTAATAGATGTGATACAAGTACATCCAAGCCGTGGAAGAATTTTGTGGTTGAGAAAATCTATTGCAGGTGTTGTGGGTGGTCTTGAGAGCAAACCCGGCGTGTTGTCATAGTATGTTCCTTGAGGCTATGTGGCACACATCCCTCCATCTACTGACATGTGATGACTTGAAATCTTTGCAGGGTAAGGCCACGAGTCGAAAGATTGAAACTCTGAGCCTGCAAGATCCTGGAGACAGGGTGTCCGACATCCGAGGATCGCCTCTCCAATTAGTCCCTTTCCCATAAATCGCGCGAGTTGGGCCACCTGGGGCCACCAGGCTACCTGGAGGAATCTCATGAGTTGTGACAGGACAGAAAATGGGCTCCTGGTCCAACACCAAGAAGTCCTTAATTTGACCAAGCGCATCCAAACACCGCACACAACTCTACAAGCCTCACTCTCACTGGGTGAAAAGGTTTTCATGGAGGGCTGCTTGTGGATAATCCTCAACCTCACTTGATTGGCCCAAAAAAAAAAGACTCTGCAAACGAGCCGTTTTGAGCCTGGAGCCGACATGGCCCAAAACGGCTCAAGCCTGGCATCTGGAAGTGTGGCATTTGGGGCATGTGGATGTTCTGCATGAAGCTCGAAGTCGCTTCCTTGCGCCCAGCGTGGCCCAGCGTGAGACATGGGATTCTTTACCAAGAGCCGGGATGCACACTTCGCTGCTGTCCCCAGGGCCCCAGGCACAACAAATCGGGGAGAGCTGGCACACTCTTGGACCAAACAAAACATGTGACATTGGTCAGATCTTGCAGTGAGTTTTGAGTTGTCGGCAGTTTATGGAAGCTGCTCCTTCCAAAGGAGGCTGGGCTTCGAGGGGGACATCTTCCAAAAATGTCCATGTCCAATCTATATACACCTGGCCCTCAAGAGCAAGTTTCAGATCATGCTGCTGGTCACCCAGCACAGCACACGATTCGCCACGATAGCTGACAGCAACTGATCATCCAGTGATTGATTCAGCCAAACCTGTCCAAAACTATTGTCCGCTCTGCACGTTCGGGGTTTCAAATCGAAGGCGGACGCAAAATGCTGCCGGGGCACTTGCCCATGTTGTGCCGCCGGCGAATAGCCGTGCAATTTGGGATCCTGCAAGTGACCAAATAACAAATGTGATTAAATAACAAGGAGATACAAATAGAACATTGTGCTCCAAAACAATCGCTCCAGGAAAGGGTTGGATGAACTCCAGGCACCCGCTGCACCAGCCCGGGCTCCAGGTGTCTGGCTTCTGGAACAAAATCTGCACTACTTCTTCCGATGCCCTGCACCTGCCACGAACTTTAATCTCTTAGATCCAAGCACAAGCAAGCAAGTGAGCAAGGAAGCATGCAAGCAAGAACGCAAGAGCGCAAGGAACCAAGGAACCAACGAACCAGCCGACCAAAGAAACAATAAAGCAAACCACACGACCACATTTCGGAGACAGTGACCTCAAGGACGGGAACCCAAAGCACCCGTGGGAACTAACACCGGGAGGAAACAAAAGACCCTTTCTGTGAACAAAAAAACACAGGAAAAATAAGCCAATATGGGGAAGAAAACTCACTGGGAACATCCAAGTCCATGATACCATCGTGTTTATGATTTTCATGACCCAACCCTGCTGGAGAAATCTGGAGAATGCCCACCACAAAGCCTCGCCGCCCACGCCTGACCATGGCCTGGCGTCGACCAGGCTTGCCGCAAATTGCCGCCGTGACGAGCACGGCGCTTGGCTCGTTCCTGGCGCAGGCTGTAAGAGTTACCCAGTAACTGGAAGCTACTAGGTGGAGACCATCGCTATTAGGTTGGGAAGCCATCGCTTCTAGTAACTAGAAGCTTTCTTTTTCCTTTCTGAAAGAGTTACCCACTGCTTCCTCATCTCATCTCGATGTTCTCCGCGCTCAATGGAGTTATATACCCCCCACTGTGCAACAACCTCTTATGGAACACCTTCGCGGACTGAAATGCCATGACCTCCGGACCACTCGAATGCCTTGCGGCCATCGGCCCAGCTCGGGCGCTCCGGCTCCCTCGAGCTCGCTGCCTCCAGGCCCATCCAAACAGCAGCTCCGATCACTGAGAGGCACAGGCACAATGCAGCAAAGAGCACCATGTTGATCCACCAAGGCCATGCCGATCCTCTATCCCAACATGAAACTGGTCTGACTAGTCCACCTGGTTGAAAGCTGTTGAGTTAATTCTTGAGTGTCAAACAAGGCCGGTACCCACATGAAAGCCAATTGAATATGGATGGCAGTTCAATGATTGAACATGGAAGCCGACCCGCATAATTATTCTTCCCGCACACGATCAGGACTCGCAACCCCTGTACATAGCCACGTGCATCAATCAAACACTCAGGCTCTGGCATATTTTCCGAAGAACCCCCACGCCTTTCTGAGCAACGATTCATGCAAAAAACACACGTGGTGCCCTTCTAAGCGCGCGCAACACACACGTGGTTCGGCAGTCCTGCTGTGGCCGGCTGAGTTTCAGGACTGATGCCTGGAACCACTAGTTGACTTTCTCCAGCCGATGGTGCAGCCGTTGGAATGGCGGACATCTCTCCAACGCAGTTGTGCTGTATCATCTCACCTACGAGAGCGCGTCTGGATGCGTCATGCAAAACAGGAACAAAACATGAGGTTGACTCAAGCCCTTTCCTTCACCCCGCCCTCGATTGACTTCACGCTTTCGACTTGGCACAACAAGGCTCCATGATCAACATACTGTGGGATGCGTCAGTGGACCACGATTGAATTGATTGTTTTCCAAAAAGATGTTTATTAGCTAAGAAACCTGTCTAAAACACTGTTGTTGGAAAGGTATTACTGCATTGCAATTCTGCTCAGCGGGCCCCTCGTGTTCCATGGGAGAAACATGTTACCGGCAACCACAGCGAATGTCATCACGTTGCCCCACTCCCCTGCACACCCCGCCCAGGCCGAAGCAAGTTCGGCGAAGCAACAACATGTTTTTGACAATTGCAAGAGTGTTGTCACTGCTTTGCGCCCCCCATCCTGATGCGCATCCCCGAGTAATGCAAAAAATACTGGACAAACGGGCCAAAAGCTCACAGCCGCCAATGAAGTTGTGAGCCCAAACAACAAAACATGCGAGGCTCCAAAAGAAGCAAACCTGGAAACTGAGAATGAACCTGGGAAAGTCCTCCACTGAGTTCACGTTCAGTGCCGCTAGGGATTGCTGCAAACGCTGCCAATGTAAACGTGTGTATATAGACTAATAAACCAGTGAATACATGTGACTCGTAGCTTCTTGTTACTAGTAGTTATGCCAGGAGCTACTAGTAGCGTTCTTGCTCCTAGTAGAAATGCCCTTGTTACTTGTTACTAGTAGCTTCTTCTCGTTAGTCACTTAGGGTGCCTGTCATCAAACGGGGCGATGAACCATACTGAAAAACAGCCACATCGGGGAGCCCCGAGAAGCGATGCCCTGCGCCGCTTCTCAACGCGCCGCCGTGCCTGCCACGATGTCCCGTGCGGCCTCCGAGTTCCGGTTCACCGAGCGGAAGACACCGGTGGTGGTGAGGGGATAGCCCACCGCACTCCTGGAGGTTCAATTCATGGACAGTCACCATCAACATCCATGAATACTGTTTATGTTCAAAACATGTCTTATTCTACATCACCCTCGGTATGGATGAAACAAATGTTCAAAACATGCCACCGTCTTCCAAACACTGCGAGCAAATAGTAGGATATCTCTCTTGCAATCAACATAATCAAGTGCAATTGTTGCCTTCCTTGAGCAGTAGTCCAAGCTGTCACAAAATGAATGTTTGCTCCTCTGCGGCATTTCCAGGAAGCACCCGTAGACTCCTCGATCAAGCATCGACGCACACAATCTTAGTAGCTAAGCTGGATCTGACTTCCATCACGAAGTTGGTAGGATTTCCAAGATGCATCGGAGGGGAAATGAGGCGGCCATCGGATTTTGCTCTATCATGCTGCGTGCTTTTGCATGCCCTTGTTTCAATATGTTTCAATCTGTTCTAAAAATCGACCGCGGTCTCTCTCTCTCTCTCTCTCTCTGGGTGTCCTTTGAGGTCAGCAACAGGTAGCCAAATCCGTTCATTTATGGATCATCTGATCATGGGACCGGTTGGTCATCTCCCATCAAGGGCATCCCATGCAATAGAAATCAACAGAACCTAGTTGGACATAATGATGTGCTGGGAAGGTGGACATGGGCCGAGAACAGCGTCAACAATGTGCTGATGGGCTACGGCGGCCAAGGGGCTGGAATACTGCCAGTATTGGCACAAGAGGTACGACCTGCATTCAAGCTTGCAGTGTTTAGCACCTTCTTGCCAGTCACCATAGACGGTCCCACCTTGGCTGGGGTTCCATGCTCAAAACGGCTCAGTCACTGGTGTTCAGCAACCTTGTAACCTTGTGTGTTGTTCAACTTGTTCAACTGTTTTTTCGTCCGAAAGGGGCAAGCATGTGTGCAAACGCAATCCATCGACAGCACCGGTGGTGATTTTTGCTTCGGAGGTCAACACCTTCGGTGACTGATCGCAGGTTCTTTAGCAAGTGATGCAAACATGCAGAAAGAACACTGTGCAACAGGCCCCGGCTTGCTCCCAACAATCCAGCATCCGACCCATCTGAGACTCTGAAGCCCCTCTAGACTCTAGACTCCCAAAATGAAAATCTTCAAACCAATTGAATCCTCTGCTCTCTTTGGTGCTTGAAGTTCTGTCTACTATTTTCGTGATAGGCTTTTGATTCTCATCCACAGTTAGGGCCAACTCACAGTTAGAGCTTCTCATTGTTCGACACCGATGCTGGTCCAAAGCACCGAAGCTGTTGTGGAGGCCCAGGATTTGCACACCAACCTGGTTGGCCGTTCGCTGTGGAGCCATGGCTCTGAGCCACGGTGACAAATGTGGACAAGGCAAGGCAGAACAAGGAGCACCAATTCTCACAAAGCACCCGACAAATCCCTGCCACATCCTGCCACAAACAGGAGAATCCCCCTTCCCCCGTCCGCGGCCAAACTGTATATAAAACAATTAGAATCTAGAGGACTTGATAAGGGTTAGTGGGTGTAAGTACAGTAAATGAACCGATAATGACATATATATATATATATTATGTATATAAGCATATTCAATATAATTTTTATATGAGTATATTGAAATTACAGCAACCAACATCTTCTTCATTCTTCATTCTTCATAGCTCAAATGCCGGAAGTCGTGGCATTGACATTCAAAGAGATTTATAGCAACCGGGAGGGCTAATTTCTTTGTTGCAAAGCGTGCTTTGCGCCTGAGGCCGTTAAAACTACGTCGACCGTCAAGGTCATTGTGGTAGTCATTGTGGTCCATCTAAGTTAGACCTACTGACCTTTCAGTCAGATTTACTCCTTTCCCTGTTGAAATTGCACATTTGGCTTGCACAAGCGCAAAACACTCCTCCCAAAGGTTGAAGATCCAAAGAAAGTTGAACAATGTTGAACATCTAGAATCTAGAATTCCAACACTCGCCTCGCAAAAAGGACAACACAGTGCACCCCAAAATCACGACAGTCTGTGGCCACACAAGATTTGTGCAAATCTCCGATGCAGTGAATCACAAACAAAACCCGTCAAGTTCAGGGAGCGTCATTTGGAGACCTCCCCACCACATGTTTAGCGAATCGGTCGATCTCTTTCGGCCGTGGGATGCGGGTGAGGTTTTTTCGTCAATGGTTTCGACATCTGCAGGCTGAGCGACTGTCTGCATCAAAACTCTATATGTTCCATGTTGCAGTCGTTGTGCCCGGCTGGGCCTGATGCCGTTGCTATTGTGGGAACCTCAGGTCAAAGAGCCCCAGTTCTGCGTGACTTAGACGGAACCTGCATCTCCAAAGACGGAACCTCAAAACTGGAAGGCCCAGTCAAAGCTGAGATGCAGTTGTGTCCCAGCATTCCATGCCAGCAAACGGCCGCACCATAGGCGTCACTAGAAGATTCGATGGCCCAAACAGAGCACAGAGGGGTCAACATGCACCGTGTCTGGCACGTCTCTCCACCTTAGCTCACATGAATGGAAACAATAGGTTTGACATGATTTGACCAGCGGCTACTGTGTAGCAGGACTGCAGTGTTTTCAACATTTTGGGAGGCCATGAGTGTGTCACTCCACTGCTTGGAGGAGAAGGGTGATCATCAGAGGTTTACAACAAGTGAAATTGAGCTCTACTTTCAAAGTCCGGAACATCTATCATTCCCCATATTCCCCTCCTTCAGGTACCAAGGTCTTCATGACGATGCAAAAGCACAATAAACTCTCAGCCAAGGTCCCTCAATAGAACGAGGTCATGATATGTCATGATTAGTTTCTACAACCGATGGCTTGCCACTTGTCCCCCCAAAAGACCCTTGAAGATCTAAAGTCAAAACCGGCCCGTCTGGCCGTGTTTACGTATGCTCATGGCAGCCTCTTAGATCCACGATCTTCACCATTCCGTCGCATTGACCAGGCCATCCATCCTGACCAGAAGGCACTACCCTGCCCAGAACGAATCCCCATCATGGCGGGAAGGTGGCCCCACTCCTTGTAAGGAGCCAAAAAGCCACTACATGCCACTTCATGCGACTAATTACTGATCATCAAATCAAGTGCTGCAGCTTCCCCGTGTCCTCTGTATCTTCAAGGACGCTGGCAGTTTGATTGCGACAGCGCGATGGAAGCCCATCTGACCATCCTCGCTGTCGTGAGTGAATCAGTCACCGTCTGCGGAATGTGATTCTAACCCACACCTCGACACTCGACACACATTGGCACCCATCTTGCAAAACATTGGAGAACCATCCCCTCAACATTGTTCATCTGGATTTTAGTCTATTTGTCGCCTAGGCCTGCAAGTGGCTCTAGTCTTCCACATTTGCTGAGCGACAAAAGCTTGTGCCAATATGCATGCTAAGGATGTCGGCTCAACTGTAAATGCCCATGTATTGTTGGAGGACCTTCATTGCTCCGGTGTAGGACCAGCTGCCCATCAACCAGGCTATTCACCTGGTCCTTCCTCTCATTGGCAGCCAAGGATCTTGGCCAGCACTGCAAAGGCGTCGGTTGCACGCCACCAGGCCAAGCCTGGCACAACGATGTTGGCACGTAGAAAGGGCACGTTGAACTGGTAAACAATTCTTTCACCATTCTGGGAGGCCCTTCCGTTCTAAAGGATGGACACATCCGTCACCACTGACTTGCAAAGGTGCATCACAAGTTCAGGGTCTTTGCTAGATGATTTCTAGCACTGTTTAACCCCAACACCTGCGCCCATTCATGTTCAGAACGAGGCCAAAAGAAACAAACATACTGATCATACTGTTTAATTCATACCTTTCTGACAGTCTGCTCCTTCAAATTGGTTTTGTTGGAATCAGGCACATTATGGTCACAAGGGATGAGAACGAGCCAAACCGATTCCTGGGTCAAGCATCCACACATGTAGTGGATGCAACATAGTGATAAGAAAACACTGGGTTCATGTATATAAGGGCGTGTCATACAAACAGTGTCATTCAAACACTTTTTGCCTGAGGCTTGCACAACCTTGCGCAAACCTTGCGAAAAGCTCGCGCACGTGTGGCCCCAGGCAAGTCTTGAGATACCCAATTTGCGGCTCGGGGATTTGACACAAAGTATGGCACCACAGAAACATCTGAGGCGCCAGGCGGGGCCGCCCCTCCGATTTTTGAGAATGGACCAGCTGCTTTCTTTCTACTTCCGTGGTGCCCGTAGGCCGTTGCCAACGGGCCACTTGGGGTGCAGCCAAGGAGTCCAAAATTTTCCAAAGGGCCCAACCAGTCAACCTCCCTCGCGCAATCCATCTGTGGAGCAAAGCCTGAGCTTGCTGGGAAATTTGACCCAGGATTCTTCTGGGAAGGGTTTACCATTGCCTGGCGGGTAGCCGCAGACTGCTCTCATTCCTGCCAGCCTCCATGGTCTGAGGGGGCGTCTCTGCAGGAAAGGAGGGATCCGGCAGCGCAGTGCACGCAGGGTTCAGGCTTGGACACTCCTGGTTGGCTGGTGTTGCTGGGATTTGCTCACAGCGAGCCGAACCCACCAAAAAGATCCAAAAAAATTGATCTCCCGTCACAGGTGATCTCCAATTCAAATCACACATATCTCATCTTGCACTATTTAGGCATGCTGGGTCGTTGAAACAATTGACAATCATGGCGGCAATCTGCGTTTCAAACAAAGGGATTGACAATGGCAATTTGCCACCAATTCAGAGTACAGCACCCATCAAAGTACATCTGAAGCGAGAAACATTAAACCACTGATATCCAGCAGCCTCCTTTAATATCGACAAATCTTGATGTCTTTTGTCTTAACCATTTTTTGGTGTCTTCCAGGCCAGAACACTCGGTGGGCGGTGGGCTTCCTTCCAGGCACTACCACTTTCACCACCAAACAGGAGCTCCAAACTGGAATCCATCCGGTGCTGCTAGCTGCTGCATATGAGGAGCAAAGGCCATCCTGTCCAATTGCCCTATAATATATATATATATATCAGAATGCAGGAGCCTCACATAGCGCTTACTGATGGGCTTTAGCCCTTTTGGAAGAACAATGCAAGGGTTGTACACAACAAATGTGATCACTACTATATCGGACATTCAAAGGAACCGACAAAACGATGCCATGCGAAGTCAATTTTGGAAGGCATCGAAACGTTGCTTCAACGAAGTCATGGAACACCATGGAACGCTGATGCAAACCCATGGCCTTTCATGGGCTATCTTTCCACGATTCACATTCAAAGACGGACCAATGAAAATCCGTGTGATGTAGGTCACTAATTAGTTCACAGGGTCAGTTTATGCTGCTCCAAGGTGGCCACCTGTGGCCATTGGGATAGGTTCACACTGCTGAGGTGGTACAGCGACACAGCTCTGGCGGGTCGGTACTGCTGAAAGCCTGGGAGGGCCAACCACTCGCTTCGCAAGACCAGCGAGCTGTCGTATCCTGGTGATGCGTGATGGTCCGTGATGACCTGAAGCTTCTTGGCAAGCTCCTCATTTATAAGAGCTTAAATCCTTTTAGCGAGGTCTCAAGTCTCAACAAGTCTTTTTCTGAAAGTCCACCGGTCCGAGGTCTCCCAGCTCCTTGGGCCCTGCAATGGCGCCTTGGATGGCATAGAGCACCCCACCGTGGCCCAAATAGCAAGCCCCACTGACCTGGGGCCGTGCCAGCTGAGTTCAACTGTGGACAAATCGACAGGCGCGCTATGCAAAGGATTCGGCGCTGGGCTGGTTCCGGTCTGACCACCTGGATGAACTGTTGTTCCTTAGAGGCCACATGAGGATATTCTATGGCGTATGGAATCATATGGCCACGATCTCTGGTCAAACCAAACCAACTTGCACAAAAACATCAAGTATCACCAAGTTGCACTGGCACTATCTTGACGAAGCCTATACTTAAAGGGGGGGTTTGGAACCAGGACGGGCAACCCGCGTGCACTGTGGAGCCATTGGTGGCAACACGCCCTGAATTGCCTGGACTTGGACCTGCGTTATGGCCCCCCAATGACTGATACGTAGTATGTAGCGTTTCCGGTCCCAAAATGTCTCAAACCAGGCGGTTGAACAATCATTTCTTTTGGATCTGATGATGAGCTCAGTGAGTTCAAAGCCAGTGCCGAATGCTGCCAGGCTGCCGGGTAGTAACCAAAGTTGGAACACCCAATGGTATTCTTACACTGCATCTGGCACCTGGAGCTGGGGAGAGTGAAATGAGTAGCAATAACTAGTAGCACCGCAAACAGGATTGACATCTCGATTAAAAAGTAGAATCTGCCAGAGCACTTCTCTTCTGGCCAAGGCAGTCCTATAGTCTATGCCATGAAAGGAAATGAAGGCTTGTCATTGTAGATCCAGGCTACCTATGACCCATGAAAGTTCAAAACTGTTCTAGACCTGCTTCTGCGGCCAGAAGTTGGGGGCAGTCCAAACACAGTTGTACATTGGTGGATCTCAAGATCAGCCAACATGAGTGTGTTTTTGCCATGCGTGAGTTAGCGCTTTGTCAAACGGTTAATACGTCATACAATAGATTACTGGGGTGCGACCGCTACTTTCATGACCTTCAAAAAAAAGCCCGCTTCAAAAATGACTCGGTCTGCCGATGCCCCGATGACTGTTTCCACTTCAGTGTGGTGCAGCTCGTTCATGTTTCATACTTTCTAAGATTGCGGCTTGACAGCAACACTGGTTGCAACACAGGTTGATGCCTGAAGTAGCAGCTGAGGGGATACTGGAGGGGATGTATTCGACAAGTGGGGCCAACGGTTGGCACATGTTTCGGGCGCTAACTTCCAGTTCCAAAAAAGGCGGTTCGAGTCGAGTCTTGTTGTCCGTAGCGTCATTGCTCCTAGTAGAAATGCCCGTTGCTCCTAGTAGCTTCTTGTTACTACTCGAAAGAGAAACGGCATGGCATAGGTATCCGCGCGCAAAACGCACCCGGACAGGTCTCACTTCGACTCAACGCAGAACAGGCGCTCATCCGCCGAAACGACGTTGAAGGGGTTCCCGGTGATGTTGCTCAGCGGGTTCCTTGGAAAGTGTCCATTGCATTGTTTGGGATCTATCTATATATGGGTATCCAAGCAAACTAGTGATTTGCATGGGTGTTGTCTCGGGATTTCTCATCTCACATGTCGATGGTCTTAGGGTTCCTAGGAGGGTACAGTATATCATCCAGCTAGGTACTCTGGGTGTCACCCACGAGTGTAAGGACCAAGGACTGACAATCTATGAGCCCCTCATCCCTACCCCACTAAGCCTCTAACCGTCTTTGCGTTTTGTCTATTCCCTGCCCCAGCCTAAATCTCAAGAGTCTTTCATAGAACCCTTTGGTGAAACAAACACTGCGCCATCCACGGGCAGCTCAGCTGCGTAAAAGCAAAACCATAATGAAAGCAGCCCAGTGTGTCGGCAACCACTGGAATCAAAAGCCTCGGCGGCAGTCATGGTTCGGCTCACCACGATCAAACACCTTCGGATCATCCCACAACCAATGGCCAATCCCAAAAGAACAAAGTGAGAAAGTCACCACTGACTGTGTTTGATTGAGACCCCCCCTCTCTCTCTCTCTCTCTCTCTGGCGAGCACGACTCGTCCCGGAGTCAGCCCACACTTTCCTTGCTGCAAAATCGGATTGACGGAAACTGGGCAGTAACAGGTGCCTTACTAGTAGTAACAAAAAGCTAGTTACTACTAGGACAAGGAGCACAACTTCCAACAAAAGTAGCCCTCGCAACCACGCCATGAGGTAGCGAGGCCGTACCGTCCGCGCGGACGGAGGAGCGGCTCGGGCCAAGTGGATGGCCCTCGAAAGCATCGACTTCGGCTTATCGAATCTTATCGAAGTGTCAAATGTTCATGTTTTGTGTGTAGAGGATTGTAGACCTTGTAGAGGTCCTTTCGCAGCACTCTGATGATGATGACGATGACGATGACGATGACGATGACGATGACGATGACGATGATGATGATGATGTGTAGTAAGGGTCACCCTTCAAACCATCGAAAAGCAATTCAGAATTGTTTGCGGGTAATGGGTTTGGCTGCCAACAAAAACCGTCATGGACTCCTCTTCAACAAACCATCACGTGGGGCATCTTAGATGCGCGAGAAATGAGTGAGCCGTTTGCGTGCTTAAATGCAAAAGCTCCGTTTGGGCAGCCTGTTTGGTTCTTTCATTTTTTCCTTTTCTGGGGTGTGCATTCACACATCAAAGAAAACTTTGGGAACTGTGGTCACTGCGGGTTCAGCAGTTTGCAGGCGGTGCACGGCAAAGGGACAGTATCAAAGGTGTTCAGAAGGGATGCTGAATGCAAACATTAGTAAATAGATGTGACCAAAAGAATACCTTTAAAATCATCTGGAGAACACGTTGGGCGCTGTGTTTGTGCCGTCATGCTAAACCTTCGGGAGTGCTGACCAAGGTTGTACATGACATACGGATGAGTTAAATATAAAACATAGCCCACTCCGGCCTGCACACACGATGATTTCCGTACAATCGCCTGAATAGGCAACGCGAAAAGTTCTTGGCCTTTCTGAACGAGAAACCCACCAGATTGATTCGGGTTTTTTAGTTGGCCTTCCTGGTCCCATGTTTGAACCTCTCAGTGCCCTGCGCCCATCCGAGCCTGCAAACTAGCTGCCAGGGCGTGCAAGGTTAGCATTGGCCTCAGGCATAAAAACAGCCAACCCTCTTGCATGATCTCTAGACACTCTCTCTCTCTCTCTCATCTGAAGGTGGAGGGATCGTTGGTGTCCACATTCCGAGAACTCTGACGCGCCCCAGATTTGCACAAAGCCTTTTCTCCATGCGCGGCGGCACAAGTCTCAGCCTGCGTGTCTCTGCGCAAAGTCACACATTCCTGTGGCAGCGCTCCTCGATTTCGACCAACGCAGTTTGGAAGAAAACAATCGGGTCGAAACCATAAATCATAGAACCTAGCTCTTGGGCCGCAACATAAATAAGGAACAATTCTATCCATGTGCCCTGTATCCCCTCATATATGGAAGCAAGTCCTCTTACACTTTTATCACCATTCGTTTTATTGGAGGACATTTACAAAGGCATGCCAATAAGCCTCGGAACCCTTTGAACCGGCAGGGTGGACAGTTGGGATCTTGCCAAGACGCTGCTGACCGGCTGTCGTGTATGTTCGGCACAAATATCACATTAGCAGCAGCAACCATTATCCAAATCTGGACATATCCTGACAATGATTCTACAACACTACTACAGTATATTATACCATATGTGCTTTCCTTGTAATCCACACGCTAAGTGATCACGAACCCGCAGCTTCCTTCACCTGAGTGCTTCATCCAGCATTGTTTGAGCAATAATCCAAATCAGGGTTGTGGCCAATCGCATCTTTTACATGCAAAACCATTGAACAAACCGTTGAAATGCAAAACACATTGAAATTGAACAAGACCACTCTGACACCCTCCAGCGCACTGCTCTGAGGCATTGGTCGAAACCGGAGACTGCATGATGCCCTTGACGGGTAGAGCTGGAAAGCCGTGCTAATGAGCTGCTAAGCTGCCAAGTCTGCTAAAATCCACTAAGCAGGGTCGGATCTTGGAATGACCGCGTAGATCTCCAATGATCTCCGGCCCCTCTAAGAAGCTGCCCCTTTCAGTCGCATAGACTTGCCGAAGGTCGCATCAGTCCATGCGGTGTGACCATAGAGCCTTTGTCCAACTAGACAACTCAAACTAACAGTCAGTTTTCCAAACACAAATTGTTCATGCTCCATGTCCATGCGGCAGGAGGACAATGCTCATGGGATGACCCACACGAACAAGGGCCAGGACCGCAGGTCGCTCGTGCACAGGAAATCGTGAAGCTTCCTGGCTCGACCCACCGTCCTCAGCCTTGTCAGTTCAGGGGAACTCCCACAAGCCTAGGCAAATTCTAGGTCCTAGTCCTAGGCATCTTCCGGACCTCTGGTTCTCTCTTTGGTCAAGCATGGCAAGACGTTTGTTTGACTGGACGGAATTTGATGCATTCAGCAAACCTGGAGAATTTCTCAGCTCCTGTAGCCTGCAGTTGCTGTCATGTCCTTGCTCCATGAAACTGAAACTTGTTCAACATGTTCAAATCCTTACATCTTCTTATCACTCGACCAAGGACACAGCTTCTTAGCACCGGGTCCAACTTCAGAATATATATGCAATTTATGCAGGTGGTAGGACAGGAGTCACGTGTTGAAAAAGGATTTTCGAACAGGGGGGTTGAACATAGAGAAAACGGATTGTTCCCCTCGGTGTTTCGATCCGAATTGTATCATAGGGGGCGATCACCTATGCACATCTACACTTCTTGGATATTTGCGGCATTGTGTGAAAAGAGGGCATGTGTGACATAGACATAGAGGGGGCAGACTGGTCCAGAATCTAGGCCAAATGTTTGCAAAGCATGGGCCAGCAATGCTGCAATAGCGGCAATCAGGAGCAACATTGCAATCATTGTGGGAGGGGTCTATGGGGTTAATGGTGTCGTTGCGTTTGGCTCCAGCCGCTCTCTGGGCCCTGTGCCGCATACAATTCCACGAGAAAGGAATCTTTCCAATATCTTTCCCTTCATTTTCCAGACTGTTGATATGGATAAAACAAACCCATACATCCGTGTAGGCCCTGGCTGTTTGATTTGTTTTGTATGACCGGGAGGGTCTGCAATGTCACAGGCCTTATCCCAGGAAGCTCTAGCAGCCCTAGTGCAAATTGAATGAAGCCATGGGGTCGAACAATTCTTAGGACATCGGGGAGAAATCTCTGGAAGATTCTGGAAACTGATTTTCCTGATAATGTATGAAAGCAAGGGAGGGGGAGCTGCCCTGAGGAAGCATACTGTTTAAAGGTAAATGTATGCAAGGGGGCGGGGGACATCCATTATCATCATGAAACTTACAACTTCCAAGTAAGAAATATAAAAATCACTTCCTCGGGAATGAAATCTGGAAGCCATGAAATGCACATTATTTTTAAAATCGGGGGTGCACTGCACCCCCCATCAATATACATAAACTACTTTATATGGATATATGTGACCCGGTGATTCTTACTGTTGTTCATTTGCATTCTTAGTGTGTTAACAAAACTGCTCATTGTTTATTTGAACTTGGTAAGTAAACCACCCTGGAGGAGGAGCAAATAACTGGCAAACTGTCCCTGGCAATCCCAGCTTCAATAATTATTGTTCCAGTAAGCGGCTTGGAATGAATTCATCTTCTGAAGTCGTTCTCTGCAGTTGCCTGCATTCCGGAGAATCGAGAGTGCCTGACAAACGCACGTACCCATTCAAGGGCTTTAATCAGGGATTGTAGCACCTGCAGAGTTCATAATGTCATGAGTTCGCCCACCCATGACATTCATGGCCCTGCAGGTTTTCATAGATGTCTCTGGACGCCAATGCCTCCAAACATGCTGTATCCATCCTTCAACTTCCGACGAGGTCCGGTTTTAGTGAAACCCTGCTCTCTGGGGTGCTCATGTGAAACGGGAGGCGCTCTCTGACTCCTCTGGGCCAAAACCAAGCAGCGTCGGTCAGTCATGGCATTGAAAATGCATTGGAACACGTAAAGGCGTACACTTTCGCAACCCTTCAAGAGTACACAAAAAATGCTAAAGCATACCAAAAGGCTTGGGACTGTGGTCACCCCTAGGTCTTTCAATCTTGATCTTAAGATGTCGTCGTTATTTTGACCAACAATCACATGTTGCCCAACTCTAAGTCTTGGGAAGCCGATCTCCCAACGCCGGCGATCTCTGAGTATTGTATGGGCCCAGTCGGTGATAAAGAACTTCTTGAAAATGGTCAACTAATGTCAACTATATCAAAATGTTCCATCGTAAGAATGCGGCCAAGGCCGCTGCGTACACATGTGTCAGTATACCGAAGTATATAACATTTTGAAAGCTGTGCTACATCAAGGATTTATATAGTGCCCATGTGGACAAAGACACAAGCTTTCGGTCGAAGTTTGTAGCTGTTGGGGGTCCGAAATCCAACCAGAACGCACATTTAGTTTAGCGTCATGAGGAGCACATCCGACAAGTTTGGGGGGGACACGCTACTGCACTGACGCCAGTGCTGCGAGTCTTTTCGAGCCCGGCACAAGTGCCTCGTGGGTCCCAGGTACCCCCTGCCCAGTTCCCAATATTACAATATTCTTTTGAGTTACTAATGGTACTAATCGCAATGGCCTCCAACCTATTAGCGATGGCCTCCAACCTAGGAGCAGCGGCCTCCAACCTATTAGCAACAAGAACTTGAATGAACTTGAGCAATCCCGCAACATAAGCTGCATTCTTGCCTCTAACCTCCATGAAAATGCAGCATTCAAACCACTTCACACAAAACCATGCGACTTAACACAAGTGCAAACATCTGTTATGCAGTTTGTGGGATGAACATCATTCGTGAAACCATGGCAGCCAAGAACATGCAAGAAGGAAACCTTCCAGCAAAGCAATTGCTGATTAAGAAAGGAAGGTTCCCCAAATAGTAGTTTGCAAGTTGGCCCAGAACAAAACAGGCAACACCCTTCTATGAGGAACAGGGGGAACGGTGGCGTGTGCGATGCATGGTAGAACCGTTGAACGTCCTCTGCTCATGTTCTCCTATACACATGCCGCTAGCAAAGTCGATTCATTCCTAATTAGGTTGTTCAGGAGGATCAATTGAGAACTTTCGCACATCTACTTCGTGCCTGTCTTCCGCGCGTTTCTGGGTCCAATTCATGTCACACCAAAGTCCTCAGCGTAGGTGCTGCTCTCCAGCCACTGCGGCTGTCCATCCCAAACCGCCTGATCAGAGCCAAATGTCGACAATGACTCAAGCTTCGTTCTGTGGGCAAAGAATCTGTCGTCTTCTCAGCAAATGCATCAATTTTGCATCAATGGGCTGCTTTAAACAGATTTGCATCACTGACGTCAGGAGTATAAACGCTGTAAATGGCCATGATCATTGTTGATCATCTCGTAGGATCGCCACAATTGGGTTTGGCAGATTGGGAAACCCCGGGGCAGCTGGTCTTTGAAGGACTTGCTTTCCACTTTAATCTTATATCTTGGGTGGGCACCCCATCTCCGACAGCAAGCACGCAAGTAAGCCAGCCATTCTTCTTACAAGATCTTTACAAACCTGTCTCACTTGTTCAAACCACCGGGAAATCCAAAGTGTTTCACCCTCTCAGGATTGGAACTGACATGAATCAACACCGGTAAATCACGCCGACAACCCAAAGCTTGAAGGGCTGCCTCTGGAACATTGAAATCGATCTGTGCCTCTTCCTGCTGCCACCCGGACTGTGACCGGAAGACGCCTGAACTGACCGGAAGACGCTGGTCGCCAGACTCTCCACGGCCGGATTTTTGTCTGGATGCCACTGGAGTCGTGCTCGCTGCAAAGTCGCCTGAAGACAAAGCGTGAAGACAGGTTGGGTCGAAAGGCGGTAGTATGAGAGGATCGGCTCAGCTCTTTCTGGACAAGTTGAAAAGGCGCCATAGCCACTGAAATCCAAAATGTTGTGAACTCACTATGGGCTTGGGGTGGTTATCTACTTGAGGCTACCTTACCCTGCTGAATGCCAGCCTGATCCTGGACAGTCGAGTCTAAGTCCAACCGCCCAGCCTTGCAGCTTGGACAGCTGGAACCTTTCTGTTCACCTGGGAAACGCTGATCAAGGCAACCCTCCAAAAGGAAAGATCTCGAGATTCCTCACTTCAGCTGTTGGTACCTTACCCTTGGTATCCTTCTGAAAGCTACAACTTTTGTTTGAGCTCCCAATGCCTCTCCCCTTACTAGACTGACCAAAATTAACTCTGCATATCTCTGCATGAAGAATTGCAATTGACAGCCCACAAAACTATAAATAGTAGCACCACCTTGTTCGGCAAATGTCCGACAAACAGTTTTCTTCACACTCAGCCATAGAATCAATCCTGTAGGGTGGCGCACCAATCATCCAAACAAAACACCCCCAGCAGTCAACGGTCATGGCATTCTTTTCTTCGCAAAAACTGTTGGGGCAATGTACCGCCGATTGACCCTTGGACGGGAATTGTGAAACGCCCCCTGTGAAAAGATGTTACCCAACATGGATGCTGTCACTCACCCCTGAAACTTACATGGCGTAGCGGGAGCCAACTTCGTCGAACCACCTTATAGCCAACCTCGGTCGGTCGGTCGGTCGGTCGGTCGTTTTCGTTCCTTTCACATACCCAACGAACTTCGTCCTCGCGGCGTTGGTCCCACACCCAACGAACTGCATCCTTTCTGCCAAGGTCGCCTAAACGGCACTTCTCACAAAGCATCCTCTTGAGCTCATGGAGGTGGTTCCGGACCTCCGGTTCCGTGAGCTGTTCGTCTAGGCGGGCTGACTCCCTCAGGTTCCGCACATAAAGGTTGACTGTTTTATATGCTGTGTCGATCTGTTCGTCTGAAACCAATCCCCCAAAAAGGTACGGGAAAGGTTATCCACTGACTGGGGTGGGCGGGTAACAACCGAGGAGTTGCTGCTTGCTTTCTCTCAGCGCTTTGCAGGTACTGACTTTAACAATTGACAAGGGAGGGACAAGATGGAACAATATGGGACAATAGTATATCACCTGGAGTCGATGCCTCTTGATTCTGCAAACGTATGGGCTGATGTGCGAACGCAATCCAAGTCGCGCGCTGGGTTGGAGCCCTCAAAAAAACACCGTGCGCGCCTCTCGGTCTCTCATCTTCTCCTCAGATCTCACATGCTGGCAGCGTCTCCGATACCGAACAGCTATCTGCTAAGTAGGGCCATGGCAGTGGAAAGAAGTGTATGGGAACAGTTTGACCTCCCAACTATCCGGTGGAGAATCATCGTCCAACTCATGGGGCATCGAGTTGGAGAAGTATAAACATGTCTAAACGGCGGTTTTTAAAGCTACAGTAATTGATACTTACGTTTTGCCGACCCCTACAAAATTCGCCCTTTCAGGTCAATGACTTGCATCATGTGGTCTGCGTTGCCCTGTTCTGAACTGCAGCTCTTCTTAGTAGCCCTTATGACATATTATGATATCATTTCGGGATATGGCAGGTTTCTAGAGTCTTGGCCCCGGGGATAGTTTAACGGACGAAAAGACTTGCAGCCCTTATCATCGGGGATGTTCTCGCCGGTGTATCACCGAAGGCGATCGCGGCGGGGAAGTGTCTATTGGAGGTCTCGCAGGGCGAACTTGCTGGATCAGCGCATTTACGAAGAAAATATGTTGTGATAATGAAGGTGATGCAGCAATGATAAGAAGGAAAATGGGCACGCCCAGCCACTGACCGCGTTAACATTGTTTAGCTCAATCGTCGCACCGGTCGCACTATAGTACCCATAACAATGCCATGTCCAGCGGTGCTCACACGTCCTTAGCCTTTCATGTTCACTGAAAACACCTCAGAAACCCTGAAAACAAAAATATGCCTGTCTGCCAAAGCAGCGACTGTGCCCAGCAAACGCTGCACCCAGCCCTCAAAGCCAAGAAAATATGTACTAAATAACGGCTATTCAGGACACAGGCACGCTTCGGTCTGGTGAATGATATTTACATATATTTACCGACTGTAGCACTGGCACTGTAGTACATATATATGAGGGGTCGCAGAACGTCCGCACGCGAGAGCACACGCATGAGAACACACGCATGTACGCAAACACATGAGACAACACATGTGAGACCACAGGTCTGAGAGGGCTCAAATATGAGAGCACACACATTAGAGCACACATGACAAAACACGGAGCACATATATGAGAGCGCAGGTGTGGGAGGCACACCTATGAGAGCACACGTCAAGGAGCGTATGTGAAACCACACAGGTGAGAACAAATTTATGAGCATAGTTTTGCATGCACTTCGAGGTTCACAAAGCGCTTAGAACTTCGAGGTTTACAACGCGCAGCGCCTGCCACGAAATATGCAAATCATATCACATCACGATTCACATCACGCAGCCCTGCCAGAGCACCCGAACAAACCCAGAGAGTCACGACTACCGGAAAAACACCAAATGTGACCAAACTGTTTGGGAAAGTCTGGTCACGCTTCTTGCATATACAATTTTCGGTCAGGTGGCTATATACAGTAGATCTCCATGGCACTCCACTGCGAAGCCTTTTCTCAGCGCTTTCTC
>CAXAMN010023583.1:1930460-1954768 GCA_963970005.1 Durusdinium trenchii
CCCGGACGTTCAAGTCCCTATCTCGCAGACACGTCCGTTAGATAGTGGTTACGCAATATGGAAGCTATGTTGAGCCCCGTTAGGGGAACCTGTTCAGCCAAATGTCCAGATGATGCAGATGATGCAAAGCAGAAACTTGCATTTCTTGCATCCCTATAAAGCCTTCAAGATACCCAACATTAGCACGAAAGCACTTTAAGCCGGTTCCAAAAACGTGAAAAACACAGGATTCTAGAGCAAAAATGCCCCCCCCCCCCCCCCCGATAAAGCTATAGTATACTGACGATACTAACGGAATCTCGCGTGCCCTATAAAACGCCTCAGCACCTTCGGTGCGGGCGGATTTTCGTGTTAGGGAGTTCGCGTCAGGGCGTCGCCAGGGTCTCCAGTTGGCATCCAAGTGCTACCCTGTGAGCACCTGCCAAGCAAAATGCCACACACACAGAGGTAGTTATTTTATATTGCTGTAGTTGTGTGTTTGTGGTTGTGTTTGAGTGTTGTGGTTGTGTGCTGTGGCTGTCTATTGTGTGTTGTGTGTTGTAGTTGTGTGCTGTGGGTTGTGTCTTTGTGGTTGTGTTGCGTTTGTGTGTTGTGGTTGTGCGTTGTGGTTGTGTGTTTGTCGTTGTGTGTTTGTCGTTGTGTGTTTGTGTTAGTGTTTTTGTGTTTGTGTCTGTAGTTGTGGTTGTGTTTGTGGGTTGTGTGTTTGTGGGCTGTGCGTTTGTGATTGTGCGTTTGTGGTTGCGTGTTTGTGATTGTGTTTGTGGTTCCTGTGTTTTTGTTGTGTGCTTGTCAATGTGTTTGTGACTGTGTATGCGGCTGTGTGTTTGTGCTGGTGTTTGTGATTATGTTTGTGGTTGTGTTTGTGATTGTGTTTGTGGTTTGTCTGTTTTTGGTAGTGTTTTGTGTTTCTGTATTGTGGTTTAGCTTTGTTGGTTGTGTGTTGCGTGTTGAGGTCCGGTAGTGCCCACTGCATTCTGGCGCTTGCGGTCGGGGTCCAGCAGTGCCCACTGCGATCTGGCCCTTGCGATTGAGGTGCGGCAGTGTCCACTACGGTCTGGCGCTTGTGGTGGAAGTCCGGCAGTACTACAAACTGGCCCTTGCGGCTTGCGGTTGAGGTCCGGCGTTACCCCCTGCAATCTGGCACTTGCTGTTGAGGTCTGGTAGCGCCCACTGCGATCTGGCACTTGCGGTTGACAACTGCGATCTGGCACTTGCTGTTGGGGTGCGGTAGTCACCTGGCAGGTGGGAAAACTTTTCCAAATCATTCACAACCTCTGAATGGTGTACTGGGGCCGGTCCAAGGTGGTTGTTGAAATCAGGTGTGTTTATTGATTTTGTGTCTTTCGTTCTGCTATGTCTCATCCTTTAGATCTTTGCTGAGACTACTACTACTACTACCACTACCACCACCACTACTGCGGGGACTGTGAGAATGCAGTTTTCTTGGCTTCATTTGTTGCTCAAGGTGTGAACTCTTCACTGACTGGACAGTCAAAGCCCCAAGCTTCCAACAGCCATTAGTTTAATAGGCCTTACCAAATCAACTGAGACTTCACACTACAAAAGCCAGGTCAACCATTCCTTAAATGGTCTTGGAAGTCTAGGGAAAATGCTTTTGCTGTGACTCAAGGGCAGCTCATGGAAGATTCTAATTTGCAATTAGTGTTGTTTTTTCTAATGCGTTCCCTATTGATAATACTTCTTTTTTTGGTGAGTTTGAACTTACTTGTTTTGAGAATTCTCTTTCAAATCTTTTTCAGACTGTTTCATTCAATTTTTTGGAACTATTGCTTGTTTAAGTCTAAAATGATCCAAATTGCATGCGTATCATATTTAGATCTAATTCCATTGTTTTTCTCAAAAGCTTCATATTCAAGCTATCTTTAATAAGCGGCGCCGCCTCTCTACAATTAACTAGCACTGTTTAAGAGTTGAATTCAAGCCGAATTACGATGAAATTTGCATTGAATCATCATGAAATTAGAATTCAATTTGCATTGAACTAGCAATAAATCAGAATCAACTTGGAACTCAAACAGAATTCACTTAGGATTGTAAATATCATGTTTGAAGTGTACATATGTAAAACAAATAAATTTACAACTCAACTATGTTTGAATAAACATAGAACTAAATTGAAAAAGACTTGAGCAAACATCAATAGTTAGAATTACGTTTGAGTTAGCTACCCCGGCAAGAGGCCCCAAACAAGGTCTAGGGGTCTAGACGTATTGGGTCCAGAGAGGTGGTGGTGGTGATGAAGGTCGGGATCGTGGTGATGGTGGCGGTGGTGAGTGAGTGAGTGAGTGAGTGTGACTGTGAGTGAGAGTGAGAGTGAGAGTGAGAGTCAGAGTGAGTGAGCGTGTGTGTGAGTGAGAGTGAGTATGAGTGAGTGAGTGTGAGCGTGAGCCAGAGTGTGTGAGTGCGTCTTGTACCATCTTCTGCGCCTGCCAAGATCTGTACTTCGAGGTTCACAAAGTGCTGCGCCTGCCACGAACTCTGCACTTTGAGGTTCACCAAACGCTGCCCCTCCCACGAAATTTGCACTCTGAGGTTCACAAAGCGCTGTGCTTGCCACGAAATCTGCACACGAGCCACATGTCCAAAAGTCAAGTCAAGATTCACCGCACCTGTTTGAAATCAAAGTACCTCAAAGATCACCACCATGTCCAAAGTGCTGCGCCTGCCACGATCTCGCATTTTGAAGTAAAACCGCTCCGATCCCTTGTGGTCCAAAACACGAGGTTTCCATTGCGCCTGCCACGAAAAGTGACCGCCATGTCCGAAAATGCGCGCGGCTCCACAACGAGAGCACAGTCGCGAGAAGCACCTGCTCCAGCCAAGTACTGCAAATAGCAGGCGAATTAGCCGCACACGCCCGCGCAACAGCTCTGATTAGACACCGGTGCTTAACTACTACCGTAAGAACCCCTAATGTGCCCACACTGTGTGGGAAATTAACAATTCCTTTCACTAGCATAGGAATATATCAAAGTTAGGTTGGACTCATTTGATTTTTGATTTGGTTAAAAGCATTCTGTTTAAATTAGAACTCGGTTAGAATTGAAATCAAGACTGGCTTAGACTTAGAAATTGATTAGAGCCAAATTAAAACAAATCAAAAATACAATTAGGGCAGAACTAATTTGGAAATGAGTTTCAATTGAATTTGAACTCAAACAAGATTAAAGTAGAATTAAATTTGGCTCAGAAGCTAATTAGATTCACATCGGAATTAATTGAGTACTAAATTTGGTTTGAAGTAGACTTATATTTGATTTACTTCAAGTTGAAATAAATTAAATTCGGACGACTAAATTCGAATTGAATCAGAACCAGGTTAGATTTCATTGAGGATTAAACTGGAAATAGCTGGCTTAAGTTAAAGCAATATGCCCAAGTCTGTCAATTTGTGGACAAAAAGGCTAGAACTAAGTGCCCAAGTCATGAAGTAGAATGCTATTAGTCAGTCAGGATAATCCCAGATGATTAATCTGGATCAGAATTAAAACCCTCCGCAAAAAGAAAACATGCAAAAAAACAACAATTACTTTACTTCGAGTGATCCCAACCATGACATTTCAATCTTTTGCTTTCATGCATGTTGCCATGGTCGTGAGTTTTGTGAGGTTTTCCATTTTGCTTGTGGGCACTCGGGTTTGGGATTGCTATTTTAGTGTTAGGAAGTTTGCGTCGGGGCTAGTTGGCGTCCAAAAGGGCTACCCTGTGACGACCTGCCACGCAAAATGCCAAACACACAAGCAAACATATTGTTGTTACGTTTGAGTGTTGTGGTTGTGTGTCGTGGTTGTGTGATGTGATTGTGTGGCGGTTGTGTGTTTGTGGTTGCGCTTGTGGTTTCTGTGTTTGTGGTTGTGTGTTGTGTGTGTGTGTTGTGGCTTCTGTGTTTGTTGTGCTTGTGGTTCCTGTGTTTGTGGTTGTGCGTTGCGGTTGTGTGTTTGTGGTTGTGTGTTTGTCCTTGTGGTCGTGTTTGTGGTTGTGTGCTAGTGATTGTGTGTTTGTGGTTGTGTTTGTGGCTGTGTGTTTGTGGTTGTGCTTGTGTGTTTGTGATTGTCTTCGTGGTTTGTCTGCTTGCGGTTGCGTTTTGCGTTTGTGTCTGGTGGTTGTACTTTGTTGGTTGTGTATTGTGTATTGCGTGCTTGTGGTTGTGTTGAGGTCCGGTAGTGTGCACTGTGATCTGGCAGTTGCGGTTGAGGTTGGCGAGCCGGAGCTCGCGGAGGTCCGGCGGGGAACGCTGCCACCCTGCACTTGACGGGTGGGGAAGCACAAAGCAAATTCATCCAGTACTGACTATTTACTACTGCTACTTACTACTTCTGCTGCTCCTCCTCCTCCTCCTCTCCTACTCCTAGTGCTACTACTGCTGCTGTTGCTACTACTACTGCTACTGCTACTGCTACTCGTGCTTGAGAAGGGCTCGTAAGAGAGAGAATACTCTGTTCTGTTCCAGCGCCAGTCATAACGAATGACCCACAATGCAGGGGATTGTGTGCTGAGAAACTCTAGAGCAACATGTTCTTCTTTAGGCTAGCTCCAATCATATCACTCGAATGATGCTTGCGACTTGCGACGCGAGGGGTGGGGGTGAAGAGTGACAACAGCGCGCGCGCTGTGGAGCACAGGCTGTGCTAATAGAGTCTGGGGACAAGCACACACAACAGCAGGCAACAAATTCATAACACACCCCATACACAGAGCATAGTGTTGCTTTTAATCCTGGTTTCAAGGCACAGGCAAGTCCAGCAGAAGCACGGTACAACATGGTACAACAAAGTGACCATGGTGCCACACAGTCCTGAAGGCCAGTATAAAAGTCCATGGCCATTGCAGTCTCACAGCTTAAAAGTATAGCAGGAGTCTCATCTTAAGAACTCCTACATCTCGGAAGATGCTCGGCTGGAGAACTATACATTCAGCAACAGCGAGGCTGTAGTGACTCGGCTCTCTTAGTCCTACGCCGTACTACTTCAAAAGAAGGTAAATCAATTCCAAAGCATGGGACGTTGTCTTCCGCGGCTGGGCCCTACACAGAGAGTTGCGCGAGTGAGTGAGTGAGTGAGTGAGGTACGTAGCTGGCGCAGGTTGCTGCTAGAGTGTTTATTCTTCGAGCGATCCCTTGAGCCAGAAGGAAAGCAGTAAACATCAGCGCGCGCACACAACAGCAAGCGCAATTCATAAACAACTTCCAGAACAAAGCACCGTGACGCCACCTTCTTCCTTTCGAGGCAAAAGTCAAGCCCAGCAAGTCTAAATACAAACACAAGTACCACGGTGCCATATACCTACAAGTCCAGTTTGCTCCACACTATAGACAAGTAGTCTCTTAGCATAAAAATACAGAAGGGGAGCTTAGCTTACTCACCCTTGGCCCTTATGTCAAAAGATAGTTGACACTCGGCTGACTGTACAGTCTGCTGGTGAAGATAGCACGTGTCGGCGCTCAGCTGGTCTGTGTAAGCAAGACCACAAAAGAAACTTATATATACTTATATAACTTCATGCATTGCGGCTGGCTGTAATTCGAAGACCAATAAAAGAACAAACGACCACGCTCACAGAAGAACTAAGTCCACTTTCAACTGCATCGAATTAAAATACCTTGCAACATGCAAGGAGCAAAAGGCACGGGTTAGTGGTTTTTCACGGTAGTGGTCTCGGCCGCAATTACTTGCAGGATCTTACATATCAAAAGAAACACGCGTATCAAAGGGACCAAACTTTTAAAAACAAAAGCAGGAAGCTCAGAGAACACCAGCAAAAGCGACTGTACACGATCACAATCTATGCAGCTGAGGCTACCTCTTGACGAAAAGTGCAAGCGCCTCGAAAACCGAGTCTCTTCACCATCTTGCACAAGGACTCGTGCTTCCCACAGCAAGCTTCGGGGGGAAGTACGCCCCGCAACCGCTCATACAGGTCCGTGCAGAGCAAGATTGCTCTTTGACCTTGGGGAGCCAACATTCTTATGGCCATCAGAAAAGATCAACATTTCGGCGGTATGTGGATGTTGGATTTGGGCTCCAACCTAGTTTCTTGATTTTTACTTAAACGAAACAAACTATATAGAACATACTACCCGAGGATCCTGGCAACTGGACTTGAAGATGGTCTTCCCCTACGAGCGCCCAAGGAAAGCTTAACTGTCTTTATATAAACATGCTCAATACAAACTTGTACATACACATATGCATATATATATATATAACCAATTGTTTATATGGAGGAATATACTGTCTACACAGCACATTACGGTGACCACCAAGACACCCGTTACCCCCCCATGGTTTGCAGACTTCGGCACATGAGCCATCATCAGCTCCATGGCTGGAAAGTCCTCACCGCAGCCCACACACGCGAAGCGCCAGGGCTCAAGACCCCCGCTGAAGAAGCTGGGTCCAAAGCGGGCCTGGAAACGGTCGAAGAACTGGAGCACGTCCTCGCTGACATGAAGTTGGTCGAGAGAAGGAACGTGGCAAGGAAAACGAAGCAGTGGTCTTTTTCGGGTTGCAGCTTTGAACGGGACCAGGAACGGAGGATGGTGTAGCAATGTTCAATGTTGCATCATATTCTGTGACAGAAACATAGATGTATAATATATTCATAATCATACAATTGTATATATATATATAACTATGATTACAGTAACTATGTATGTATAATATAAACCCCTGTGGAATTACCGGTGAATGTTGGGAATCGATTCTATAGTGACAAAACGAAAAACCAACCTCAAAGGGCAGTTTGAACCCACTGAGAATAAAGTATCAACCTCCTGCAGTGCTGAGAACCTGCTCTCTACAAAATGGTTCAGCTCAACCTGATGGCCAAAATGTCTTTCTCCTCATTAAAGCTCGATGGCAAAATTTGGGAACATTAATGATGCAAAGCCAAGGTTGAAATTGATTCTATCGAGAAGTGGGGGACATATTAAGGTTGAAGTTGATTTTGGAAAACGCTTGGACAAAAGTTGCCCAAGAGGTTGGCTTCGATTTATAAAGACATGTCTGGGCACTGCAGGGTTGAAATTGATTTTTGAAGAAGGTTAAGCTTTAAGCAGAAATGAATGCAACAACAGTCCATCTTTAAAATTAATGAATTAGTTTATAGTTTATAAAGTTTTATGCAGGGGTGATTGGACAATTGAAATCTAGATCCCGACACTCACCGGAAATCGCACAGAGGATGATTGAATGATTCGGAATACAAATGCATAAAACAAAGCTAGAACCTTCATGCCTCCTCTATAAAACGGACTAGCTCAACCTATTGGGCATCAGCCAAACTGACCCAGTGGCGGCCCATCTTTTAAGGCCATTTTTTCCCAGGTAGGTTGAGATTTCATTCTATAGAACACGTGTCTATAAAATCTGAGGGTCATTTTTTTCGGCGGGGGATTGTAATTATTATATATATATATATATATTAGATTGAAATTAGATTGCAGTTTATGACACATCCATGCGTCTCGATTGAAACACATCAACGGAAACATCATCTCTTCAAGATTATTTCACAACTTTCGCAACTTTCGCATCAGCATCCTTTCACCATCCGCCGCCTAGCTCACCTGGCAACCTTCGACTGGTCCCAGCTCGCACGCGTCCTGTTTGGGCCCGCTGATGGTCCAAGGATTCTGGCGGGTGTCTTCCCGGATGTCCAGGCCCTCCTGGAGGGAAGACCATCGTTTGAGGTCATGCTTTCTAGAGAACAAACAATTATATAGCAACGTTGGTTCCGAGATATGGATTTACATGGTCTTTCTTCATCCAACTTGGACCTGGAGTCGCTATCTAAGCTGCAAGCAACGTTTCTTAAGCAATGCCTTCGTAGGAAATCTGCCACCAAACAAACACATGGCTGGTGTTCCTCAAAAACACCCCCACTCCGCACAACAAAAACGGGTTCCTTCAAGGCTTTGATGTTGGCGCCGCCTTTCCCGATCATCAGCCCCACTCTGGAAGGATCCACTGGGATGGAAGCCACGGTGTATCCTACGTCCGAACGATGTTTGTTCCAGCGAGGTCAGACATTCCAATGAACCAACAGAAACACACCTACAAAGAATCTTGATATATCTTGATATATTTTATTATTATCTTGATACAGTATGTAAAGATATCATGAACTGCAGTTCTATTCTAACATTTTCCGCCTATGTTTCTTCAGATTGGTGCATATTTTGGAGATGAGTCGGATCCAACTACCGACCTGCAACCGGCTAAGGGGGGTTCGAGGCCCTAGGCAATTTGGGATCAAGCTAAAGCAAACAAAAACAGCATCAGCATCTGCGTTACGAATCCTTGGGCGCAACTAGCTAATGCTAAAGTCTCACTCCAAGCGTCTCCGTAAGCGAACTGAAATCTCTTCAGATACTGCCACACAGTCTTGAAGACTTCCAGTGATGAAACAATCCGACCACGCGTGACACGGAGAATCATTGATCTGGACATGCACATCGCGTTCTCCCTTGAGGGAGCGCATGTGTATTCCATTCTTCCCCACTATAAAGTCGCTCACCAACTGCTTGATGACTTTCAGCTTGACCATGCCAAACTTCACATAAATCAGCTCGTCAAGAAGTTCCTGGACAGGCTCGCATCCCAGCCGTCTGTCCATGCTCCCTCTCAAACATAATGCTCCAAAACCGTAATTAGTTTTGAAAGTTGGGCGGTGGGATGCTGCTCTGCGAACGTCACCACTCTTGTCTATTAGCACCAAATTCTTGACAACTACCATCCCAATAGCTCCCAACACCTTGTCACCCACCGAGACACTTCCGCATAGTCCACCTGCCGCTGGTTGCCTCGTACCTTCACCGTGGGTGTGCCGTCGCGCGGGAGCTGGAGCCGCGCCTGCGAGGGACAAGATGCGGTGAGCTAGTCGTCCATCTATGGCAGGTGTAGCTTCGGAGTAGCTTTCTATGGCGATATCTAGCGATGATGTGATGGGCAAACAATGGTCAAATGGCAAGAGTTAAAGGTGGATGCACTCCGGCTGCAAGCCAGGCAAGGGACATGACCTGGTTTGCGCGGTGTCCAAATTTCTACATTATAATCTGATGCTTGCTGAAAGCAGGACTGGTGGATACTGTGGATACTGGTGGTCTCAAATGTGATAGCAATTAGCAAGAAACCCGTCAGTCTTTTCCCATCGCTTTACAAAGCCTATAGTCTGCTTTAGGGCTCCAGGGTGGGCATCCTTCAACATGCACGTTCCACAGCAATCAACAGCACCCTCAAGCTGAGCAAGAGGTTTCGATCCTTCGCATCGGTTGCTCATATCACTGAGTCACGCTGAGCCCCAGTTTCGGGACATTCATCCTGGACCGATCGCGCGAATAGATCCACTGTCCGTTCCAGTTCCTCAGCTCTTCGCCTCGCTCTCAGCGCCCAGTTTGCGGAGCCGCGACGCCACAAAGCCTGGAGCCACGTGCGGTGGCAGCGGCAGCTCTCTCACCACTTGACGATGCTCCTGACAGGCAGCTCTCGAGCTGTGCAGGGAATAGGGGAGGAACATGGAGGAACCGCTTCCAGGTGGATCATGGGAAGCAACAATTTGTGGTTTATGTTTGCTGGTGCTGCTGCAGCGGATAATGATGACGATGATGTTGGTGGTGGATGATGGCTGGAAATATCAATAATCGGGATGCGATCTGATGTCCATGCTTGCTGTTGCAACTCAAGCTTTTTTTTTTTTATCCCTGATTGGCCAAGGGGCCAAAACCAACGGTCTCTGAGCCAACAAGACTAAAGGGGTGCGCTATTTTCATGGCGCAATTTCATAGGTTCATAGTTTGGGAACACGACAAGCATGTCATGCCCTCATGTCAAATGGGTGGTATTGGGTGCAAATGCACTTTCCAAAGCAGTGCTCGCATTCTTGGACCCCCTGCCATCCCAAGCCCTGCCTGAAGAAAGGCGCGAACACGTCGCAGGACCCGTTCTACTTCGTCAGCAGGCCCGGCCAGGCGCACGCTGGTATCCACATCCTTTCCTTGGGCGACTGGAACTTCCACCCGTGTGCCAAGCGGGGAGGTGAGAAGCTGCAAAGTCCACAAATTCAAAGGATTCCAAAGGGATGTCGTTCAGAAACGAACCGGAGCCGTGGAAAAGTTGCTAGCTGCACTTGCTCATAACCCCTATGCTTTTCGGAGTTGCTGGGCCAATGCGGTCAAAAGTATGCACTCAACCTGCGCTGAGAAAACGCGACGAATCGCTGCATGCGCCATCCTGGAAAATCTTTGAGGCCCAAGCTTCCCACATGAATGTGGACCGACGTGTTGTGTCTGATCTGCTTGATGTTCACACCCTCCTTTCCAATCAGCTTGGAACGAAGAATATTATCGTCAACCTCTCAGAGGGGGTCTTCATGGCAGGCCGTGTTGGGAATGGTGATTGACGCCAGGGACCAACAAGCATCAGTCAAAACAAATTGCAAACGAGCGATTCGATTGCAATGTGTCCTAGATAGGAATTTGCGCAGAATCTTGATCAATAAACCCCTCACATGAAAATTGCTTTACAATCCAAATGGGGGGATCATGATTATTTATTCTGTCTACATTGTATTTTTTGCACTGTACTACGGCCGGATGCACTGCGTTTTTCAGCTATGATTCACTTTTATGGTCCTCTGAAAGGAATCGCCCAACAATCCCAAGCGCCCCGCGGCCGCGCCTGCAATTGCTTGGTAGAGATGTTGTGTCGAAGTTCCTCATATGCTTGTGACATACGTCTTCGCCTTATGTCAAGCAGCGTCCTAAAAGAACTGTTGTCTATCTCTCTGCGGCTTCTTATCAGAGTTGGTTTGTGAAGTTTGTGGATGTTTGTGAGGGATGGATAGTTATTTCCAGGATTTTTTTTTCAGGTTTTTTCCGCGAATTGTTTTCACTTTTTTCCCCTACTGTTTTTGCTTTTGCTTCTGCTGGGAGCAGCAGAAAGGGCAGGGGACGAAGCACCAAAGCCAGCATGACAGTGACAAAGGGAGGGAACAGAAAATGTATTCCACTTACTAGGGACTTCTTTGCGGTTGTCTTTAGCTTCACAGGTTTCGGGTTTCTTTGGGCTCGGTTCCTTGTCTTTAGGGTTCTTTAGGCGTTCTTCCGGAAAAGGCATCTCACTTAACGAAGGAGAAGTAGGAGTGAGGAAAGAGGAGAGAGGAACTATAATAGAGTCTATAATAGGGACTTCTCTGCGGTTGTCTTTGGGTTTCAGTGGTTTCGGGTTTCTTTGGGCTAAGCAAAGCAGAAATCCACCTTTGTGGCAGCATCAACGCAAAGAAAATAGTAGTTGTGGTAACTGTGGTAAGACTCGTAGCGGGGTGGTCCGAGTGATAGAGGTATTGGAAATAGTAGGGGTGGTGGACGGTAGTGGGAACTATAAAAAAAGCGGTGCGGGGGAGGGCGCAGCGCCTCCCCTGCAATGCAAATCAAATATAGACTGCGCTGGGCTGCTTCGTTTCTTGATTGGTGTAATTGGGTGTCAAAGCTCAAGGTGAAGGTCTTATCATCCAACTTTGTGGCGGTGTCAATGCACAGAAAATAGTCAGCAGAAGCAAAGCAGAAGCAAAAGCAAAGGCAGAAGCAAAAAGCAAAAGCAACAGGAAAAGCAAAAAGCAAATGCAAATGCAGAAGCAAAAGCCAAAAGCCAAAAGCCAAAACAAAAAGCAAAAGCAGAAGCAAAAAGCAAAAAACAGTAGGGAAAACAAAAAGACGCGAAAAAAACATTCCAGAAAAAAACTGCAAAAATTACCAGAAAAATAGGGGTTCCGTTTGTGAGTACGCTGAGCCAATATGTCAATTGGACTACAGCGCCTGCACCCTCACGTAATCTAGCCTCATGACCTGATTCCTGGATACAGTACTAAAAAAGTGCATGAATAACAAAAGACACACAAATTTGAGATATTTCCAGCTTTGCGCAAAGCACTCAGCCAGGGGGAGCTCCATCTCATGCTTGGGTTGAACTCAACTCCGCTTCCAAAATTTTTGGTGACCAATTCGCATCCAAACACTTTGGAGTTTCAAACATGTCCTGCCCTGTCAAGCCACTCTGCTGCATTGCCTTTCAATTCCAGCAAGTCCTGAGAACGGTAGGCAAGTCAAAGTTGGGATCTGCTCACCACAGAGGGCACCACCGCTAATTACTAGGCCCACCCTAAAGCCACAACCCGATGGTCTACGAAACTGTGGTTAACAAAACATCCAGTACGTATGTACTAGGGATTGCAAGGAAAAACCAAAGAACTCAGCATTTGGGAATCATCTAAGGAAGACTCCACAAGTACCCGTATATACCCCCGTGAAAACAGTGAAAACTAACACGGATATGCAGGGTTACTAAAGAATCTAAAGACATTCAAAGAAATAACAACTCTGCAAGTTGATGTCCTACTCCAAATGCGGTCGCATGTGTGGATGTCGTCAGTGGCAAAAGTCAGGAAAAGTTGCAGCCAAAGTGGCAGACTTCTCATCCACCTTGTACTTCCCTGGCAGTTTACAATACCATCTGAAGTAACCTGGCGCTTTTTTCGTGCTCTCTGGATGGCCAAGGGGCGCTCTCAACATGACTCTCACCATGACTCTCCGTAAGCTCCATTTTTGCTTTCATCATGACACCTCCATTCCCTCACCTAGCGATGCCCTTCGGCGCCCACAAATCAGGACGCTACTAGGAGCCAAGGGCATCGCTAATTACTAGGAACAAGGGACGCTACTAGGGGCTCCTGGCATCGCACTAGGAGCTTTTGCGCGCATAAATCAATCACTTGCAAATCTCGGTTTAGTTGGTCGCTCTCAACTGTGTTTGACTCCACGCGCACCTCCTGTGTGGTGTGGCAACTGGAGAGACTCCCATTTCTGTGCCAGGTCCTCTGCAAAGTTGTTTTGAAACACACTTGGGTGGCAAAAGTGGCAAAAAGGAACACGTACTGGAACACGTATATACCGCAAAGAAACATGACAAACTCAAAGCATCTTATAGTGACCCCGTCTCTGCGAAGCTCCAATGACAAAATACATCTTGAACACTATCGAAGGATCTCTTTGTGACTTATGTCTTATGGCAGTCCGTGGTGATCCCCGAAAAGGCGAAACCACCCATCTTCAAGAAATATATTAAAATGGCATCTTCGCATTAGGGACACCAAACAGAACGGCAGGCCTGGGCAGTGGAGTCTGTTACAGCATCACTTTTGCATTGCCCTTTAGATCCCTTTAGTTAGGATATAAATGACAACTGGAAGTGCACTCCCAGAGGTGTTTGCCCTCCTGCCAGTATCTCAAGGAATCCCACTCCTCCACCACCTTCTCCGCCAGCCCCTTCACTGCTGCAACCTCCTCAGCATCGCCACCCAGGTGCAGCCATGGACTGCCTCCGGTCGGTGCTTCATGTTCAACACGGCCTCTTTTCAAGATCAATCTGCTCCATGTGCTTTGCATGAAGAGCATATTGCATCAGGGCTGTTCTTCTAGCGATCATGCGTCATGATCAACCTGTTTAGAGAAAGCGGAGCACCGGCAACCACCGAGGTCAAGTACTTTGGGGATATGTCATGCAAAGAAACAGTTCCCGAAGAAAGCGCGAAAATGCACGAAACCATGTCCGGGAAGTGTTTGCTCTAGTCTTTGAAGCATAAATCACAAAACCTGGTTCAATTGGAGATTAGCAGGCATTTCATTCTCGGCAGGACAGCAGGCTATCGAGCTTCTCAAAAGACACTAGTGACATCTAGAGTCGCTACAATCCACTAAGCACTAAGCACTCAGCCATCCAATTCCTCCCCGGTCTTTCTATACTTTGCTGCAGCCCCTCCTGTGGCAACAGAATCGACGTAAGAAAGGTCCACTGTCGGGTAGTCCACATGCCATTGGTGGGAGGAACATCGAACTCCATCCTGCCAGTTGTGCAAGCAAAGTCAGCTGAGGTAGGCAAGATCCTGGAGTGGATGCCATTAGCAGCATCATTAGCCATCATAGACCATAGACGAGAAATAAGAAAGCCAATGAAAAGTGACACGTCAAGCTTCTAAAGAAGCTGAGTCACGGACACAACATTCTCCCCAAACACATCTCCAACATTCTCCAACACAGATTATATAACAAATATTATATAACAACAACATTGTTTAACTATGTTTAACTTCAATTGCTGATGAGATGAGGATAGATGAGTTAACGCATCTAACGCCTTCGCTCGCATATCCACCAAATCAATCGCGTCACCTGAGTTTGGAAGCCCTCCTGCCCGGGTGGCCCCTGAGAAATGCTCGGGTGAGTTTAGCATATCCATTCGTCAATTCCCATTCCAACACACCTATTCTGGAAAACCATGGCTGACTCAAAGGTTGATCTCGCAATCCCACAGCTCGGCTATAAATTAATATATAAAATTATATAAATTGCTAATTGATGCTAATTGCAAGCAATGCTGTCACGAGGCCTACGAAATTCAATAGAAACACCAAGTCACAATGGAGCAATGAAAGGATTCGCTGGTAGCTTTTGATTCCATCCTCCACCTGCTGCGATCTTGACAAAGCTGCTGGAGCAATGATTTTGAAAATTATTCCAATATGTCATTCACATTGCAGAATAATTTTCAGACTTCTGTACCTGATACACCCGTCAACAGCCAGATAGGTTGTGGTTTGCAAAAGTAGTCCAAAAACTATTCTGAATTCAAGGGTAGTACCTTAAACCACTACCTTGCTTACTGTAAATATTGTTCCATCGAACTTATTCTGAAAAATTGTTCCGACAGGTGACATGACCCCTGGAATAATTAATTAGGCCACCCCCTATACAAAATCTATTAAAATCTTTTAAGGGCCTTTCGGCCTCATTTCCGTACAATCCTCTTGGGAGTAGTGCACGGATGGTAATATAAGCACAGGGTTAGTATATAATATATAAACTCACCCAGTTATATATATAGTTGGTGTTGGTGTCTAATCTCTCTGCAAACTCTGCACGCATCTGAACGCTTTCGTGGCCTGGCGCTGAGATCCGGAGATCACCACTTGGTCTTCTTGGATTCGGAGACACGCTCCCTGGTGGTCCCGCACTTCGGACCATTTCATCTTCAAAAAGGACTTGGCCGTTGCAGGCAATGGGACGCTTTCGCTGTGGGCATGGCTCTGGGAGCGCAGCTGGACCAGATGCCCACCACAAATGGAGGTCGCTTTGCGCTCGAAGTCAGCAAGACCGTAGTGTTCCTTTGAGGCAAACCTCTTCACCGGAACCTGAAGACTAACTTTGTCTGCACACATGACCAATGGATAACATGGTCATAGACATCTGAACAAGTAAAAGGAGTGTGCCCTTCCTGACCCTGTTCAATCAATCACGCGGTTTCAATTAATTACCAACATGTACAACCGGGAGGCCAAGTAATGGTCATCGAAGGCCATCAGGAACGAGTACAAGCGACGATTGTCCATGGCCACATGCTTTCCATCATCATCCACCACGTTGATCTTCGGGATCTTGAAAATCACCTGGGCTAGGAGCAAGGACGCTACGAACATAGCTCCTGGCATCGCTACTAGTAACAAAAGGACACTACGAACGTAACATGTTGGGCATCGCTACGGACGGTTGCAACAAATCGCCACAGCAAACGTCGCACCAGAAACGGTGCCTCAAGCAACGGAGGTCTCTCCCATGACTGGTAGACCACCGTTCTTCCTGTTCGAACGGGCGGCTGTGTTGTCGAAAGTCTCTTGAACGCGACCCCAAAATCATGGTCCAAAGAGACGGTTTAACCAGCCATGTCAACCTTTTCTTGGAACCGCGCCATTATCTCCACATATGGGAAGAGCCCAACAAAAAGCGGTATCAAACAATATTATAGCGTCACAATGTCATCACTAGATGTCACTGTGACTGGCTGAAACGTGTCATCCAGGGACTGTGGGATCCCGTCGCAACGCCTCGATTGTCTTCTCGATTGGCCGCCCATCCTGAAAGCGGTCGGCAATGGTCGCCTGCGGACAACGTTGCCGATTAGACAATGAGTAGATAGCATCCACCAATCTTGGCCGAGTGCTGTGCGCCTCCTGAAAACGCTGTGCTCCTTGAAACATTCTTGGGACAATGATAGACTGGGTCTAAATAAGTAATTATGTATCTGAAACGCACAAACCGCATGTGTGAGGCACGTCGTCGTGTTCTGTTATGAAACAAGCAAAAGCAAGTGACAGTGACTAGTTAGCTACAGCAAATCCTTGGAGACAAACACTTGGACAACTCGTGCGCTCTCGCCTGCGAAAACAGGATGTCGCCAATGGCAAGCTTGTCATCTTGATCCGGTTGTTGCTTCCCAGCTCTACCTTTTGCCTGCCGAATCTTTCGTTGACTCCAATGCTGAACGTTCATGAATGTTCTGTCAGTGCATACCTTGTCTAAAACAGTTCCACCAGAATAGCACAAGCTTGCACAAATTCGCTGAGATTAGCCTTGCGAAAGCGTTGAACTTTCCTCCTGATCTAATTAGCTCCGGCTCCGGATATCTTGCAATCAAGGACTTCTACGTTCACGTCACTGCGGTAGCTTTTCAGAGATTGACTTTGTTGTCCTCATTGTATGGATGGTCAGGAGTCTCTCAACTGTCTGTGCAACCATACAATGCGGTACATAGACAGCAAAACGGCTCCAGTTTGTATTGATTGTTATATCTAATGTGTATATAACACATATGCTGGGCGCGGATGACTTAGGCTTCAAGCCCGAAGTGACATAGGACTTGTGGCATACTTGAATAAGACCCATGTTACGGCCCGAAGTGACATAGGACTTGTGGCATACTTGAATAAGACCCATGTTGCGGTGTCCTGTTTGCTCCAAACACGCCCCAAATGGTCTAATGAGATGGGACTTGTGGAAAGGGGGGCTCCATTTCTGTTATTTTCTATCAACAGGCTCATGACTCATGACCTATATGGCTATATGGGTCTTGGATATTCTTTTGGCTCTTCAGCTTTTGCATTATGACATATTATGACTTAGGACTTGGTACTTTCGCTAACTCTTGTGTCCTTAGCGAGCAGATTAGTAACTTCGAAAGTTAGCTAGCTTCAAGATTCTTGGATTTTATTTGTTTTTGTTTTTTCTTTGTTTTTTTTTTAAATCCAGATATGATTTGATTTATGATTTGATTTGGGAGTATGATGTTTCTTTGTTTTTTTTTTGTTTTGTTTTATGGTTTCAAGTTTTTCTTTGAATTGAAGTATGATTATTTTATGATTATTGTTTGTTATTTTTTTGTTCTTTTTTTTGCCTTTTTGGTATTGTTGGTATTGTTTGTTTTTGTTCAATGTTTTTGTTTCAATGGCTTTGTTGTTTGTTTTTTGGATTCCAGCAGACTCTGGATCCCCAAACCTTGCAAAACCCTCGAGAATCTTTGATTTTTTTACGATTGTGTTACAATTTCCATGGTATTTACAATGGTTTTTGAGCCAAATCGTAAAAAAATCAAGTATTCTCGAGGTTTTTGCAAGGTTTTGGAAGACATCAACATTTATACCACACCTTTCTTTGGGCCACAGTCTGCTGGAATCCAAAAACCTTGCAAAACCTCGAGAATCTTTGTTTTTTTTACGATTTGGCCCAAAAACCATTGTAAATACCATGGAAATTGTAACACAATCGTAAAAAAATCAAAGATTCTCGAGGTTTTGCAAGGTTTTTGGATTCCAGCAGACTCTGGCCCAGAGAAAGGTGCCAAACCACTGACTGAGATACAAAATCAAAGAAAAATCAAAGAAAAAACAAACCAATGCCCTAGAATCATACTTTTGTTCGCACTCAAAAGCAAAAACAAAGTGAAAAAAATAAACTCTCGTGGTATTGAGAGCTGGCTGACTCGAAGTCTCTAGAGCAGATGCGAGCAGCACATACAATTCCAAATAGACAAAATATCTATCATTCATCAGATGAATGATATGCTCTCGGCAGCTTGCCGGTGTCTTGCAGCTGGCATTATGAACGTTGTCAGTTGTTGCGTGGGCCCAGCCTTTGTATTCCATTTCTGCCAACAAGCTCCACAATATCCGCTGTAGAAGTTGCTGTCATTCTTCACATACCGCCGGCATGCCGTGCACCACTCAGACACCACCTGCAGCTTGGCCAAGGAATGCATGCAATCCACCAACTCTACACCTGGAAAACTTTTGTAGCAAAACACATTTCGCCTGTCTGGCTCACCTGGCTTTGATACAGCATTCTTCCGTAAAAATCCGCTGCTTGAAGGACCCATCCCAACAAGCCAAGGGAGGACCTTCGCGACTTGATGAGTGGAGCCTACACCACTGATCAACTCTTGGGCTTCGGGCAGGAGGGAAAACCAACCACGCCTCATCCCAGTAAGCGACTGGCATCCCGGCATCCTTCTTCTTGAGCCAGCTGCTAAGCAAACTCCTCTAAATGGTTTCTCACCTTTGGCACGCAAATGGGCTCTAAAACCTGTGGCTGTGATCACTTGGAACTTGATACCAATTGTCTCCACACAAATGGTGTGTCAAATGTCAGGAGCTAAAGAACACTGTTGTCATCGGATGTCATCGGTAGCTGACCCTGTATAAGCATCTCTGTCTGCGTTTGGACTACCTTGTGTTTGTTCATATGCATACATACACAGAGAGAGATAGAGCTGTCCTGTCCTGCACCAACAAAAAATACCAACATTGGATAACATTGGCCTCATGACTGGATGCATGCTTGTGCTGCGGGCTCGTGGGTTCGTCGCGCACATCCAACCCGTCCACACAAGGCACGAATGGGCGCATGGCACTTGTTGTAGTTTCCTAGAACATCTATGGAAACCTAGACGTATATAAACAGGCCTAGTTTGCCAGAGTTGAGCTCTATACAGGCCTACCTACTAGTTTAGCATTGAGATTATCAAAGACCCACTTTAGCAAAGATCGGGCTCAGGTGAAACCTAAGAAATCTAACTCGCCAGGGATCTAGTTTGGCAAAAATCCAGTTTGCGGGAGGTCTATTGAATCAGTAATCAGGATGGTCTAGTTTACCAAAGATCGAGCTTAACAGAGATCTAGTGCACCATCCTACTTTACCATCTAGTGTAGCAGCGACCTACATCACCTTACCAGAGATCTAGTTTAGCATCCACCTCACCGGAGATCTAGCCTACCAGAACAAAATGGTAAAGAGAACTCTTCACCATCTAGTCTGCCAAAGATTTACTTCACCAGAAATCTACATAGTTTGGCAGCAGTCGAGCTAATCTAGAAGCCTATTTAATTTAATCAGGGACCACGGATGAAGAGATCTAGTAATTTAGTTTACCCGGGCTCTGTTTTACTGGAGATCTAGATAGATCTAGTGGTCAAAGATCTAGTTCATGATCTAATGTGCCAAAGGTCTACCTTACCATCTACGTAGTTTGGTAGGAATCAACATGACCATCTAGTTTAGCAGTGGCCTACTTCGTCAGAGCCTCACCAAAGCTTTTGTGCTCCCAATGAATCAACAAATCCAAAAGATCCAGAAACAAACCTCTCAAAGAACAAACCTCACGTTTGTTTTGTTCAAACACATGTCACCCCAAATGAGCAAAAACAGGGCTCCCAGGGCGTCTGGTCCTCATTTTCTTGGGTTGCGCCTATTTTGAGGCGAGCCTTGAAAACACACATCGAAAGAAGTTCCACGTATATAAAAACAATAAATAATGTGCACATGTTACTATTCAAAGATATATAATATAGTATGCCGCCGCAATGCTCTCTCTCTCTCTCGCTCTCTCTTTCTCTCCCTCTCTCTTTAACAGCGGCACTAAACAAGTTCAGCGAAGTGTTTCAATTTCCAGCTCGCTCCGTTGCTTTTGATGACTAGCACCTTCCCAGTCCATCGTCACTGGAGACTCGAGCAACAACCCGCTCCACACCCTCCGGTGTGCGGTGCTGAGGCAGCCAAACAAGAAGCTTGAGCCTTCATAATTATGAAATATTATGTGTATGATTTTTTTAATCACCGGGCTGGAGAAATCTCAGCGCTTCCAAATGTCTAGCACGTCGAAAGAACCACCTTGACAGCCACTTTGAGCCACCAACCAATCCGCAGTTGCAGTGATTTTTAGATCTTAGGGTTTATACACACGCAGCTCATCTTTCCAACCTGACAAAGACCACAACGTGGGCTACGTTTTGGCACCAACATACCCAGGCCTGCCAACTCCTGCGTGTGAGTGTGGCAGATTTCTAAGCTGGCGACACATCCACAAACAGGTGCATCTCTCTCCCATCACCTGGAGACACAGAAACGTGTGGGAGTGTGTGTGCGTGTTTGTGTGCGCGCGCGCTGCACAGCAACACCTCTGCAGGCTCATCAACTGGCGCATTGTAGGCACAAACAATGTCACAATTGTCGTCAGCTTGGAAGAGCAACACCTCCGAATAAACATCCCGAAGGGGCATCTAGAAGACTTGAGCACCTGGAGATTCAGCTGAGACTTGAGTCAAACATCGACCACTCCGTCGCCGTATCAAAGACCATTGGTGGGAAGGCTCTGAACATCTCTGGACAAACCCGCAGAACAGCAAACCTGCACCATTTGTTCTTGCATCTGTGAGCACCATGCTCTCATAGTCATCACTCACCAATCTCCAACCACCACTTCGCCGGCTGAAGGACTCTTCGGGCGAATCCCGCATCATCCCACTCCCTCTCTGTGTTCCCTTCGTCACCTTTTTTTCATACCTCCACCGGCGAGTTCTCCGCCTCCTTCGACGCACCGGAGCTTCGTTCATGGCGCGGAAAGAGACGCGCGCCAGACCGCCCACCCGCTCCGCCGGACGCACGGCACCGCCCCGCGGCGCCGCGGATCCGGCGGAGGGACGTCCAAGTCGGACAGAACTGGAAAGCTACAGCCCCTGGGCGAGCTGGAGAGGGGCTTTACCCAATGTCAGCGTGCAAGCCTTGCTCAAGCTGGTGGGGCCATGTCACCTCCTAAGGGCATAGCTCCTCCTGCAGGGCCAGGGACAAGAAGCCAAAACATCCACAGGGCTTTGGTTTGATGATTTCCACCTCCAACATCTTCTAACAGGATCCAGCAGCAAGTCACCAAGTCCACGGGTCTGGTGGGGTCTGGTGGTTTTTTGTCTTTCATCCAGCAGCAACGGAGAAAAAAACAAATCTGCACTCGAAAGTCCGACAACATGCAGCCGATGTCACACAGCTGAGCTGGTTCCAAAATGCAAAAAAGACTTACAGTACTGTAAAGGCCTGATTGGGAAATCTTCAATTCGCCGCTAAACCACAGTGGTGTCTAAACTTCTCAGTGGGTGTTTGAGATCTGCACTTCACTTGAAACTGATCTTGAGCACAGAACGACTGGCCTGTGTGGGGCTGGTGCTCTTGCCATAGCTTCCATTCCAAAGGTACCTAGGCATACGCAGCAACTGCTCCACCCTGAGGGGCATGTCGTGGTCCTTCAGATTTGGGGCCCCTTCTGGTCCAGATTCTTGGATACCAGGACCAGGGTACGCACCCAAACGCACAAAGGGCACCAGGTGGTGGACATGTTTTGGTTTGGGTATCATTGCAGTTCTCTCTCCCCCTCTCTTTGACGCGCTGCTATTGTGTCTAACTCTTCTCTTCTCGTTTCGGACGGCTCAGGCTTCCCCCCACACCCCCCGGAGCTTCTGAGCCAGTCAGGCTGCTTGCATGTTGATGCGCCGCCAGCGAACTGCACTTGGAACCTCCGCGCAGTTCTTCAGCCTTGCTCGTGCGGGTGGCTGTGGCTGATGATCCAAACAGCGCTCGAAGAAGCGCTTTCTGCCGTTGTCGTCCTGAGAAGTGAGTGGTGATCGAGGCTGGATGGACCAGGAACGAGTGGTTACCTCAATACACCCGCGAGCTGCTAGATGTTGTATGATGTTGTGGTTTGAATCATATGCCCGCGTAGGATGTTGAGAAAGCCCTCTTGGATAATTTAGCAGCCGAGTGCTCGGGCATGCTGGGGCTGCATTCTACTCTACATAAATGCCTTAGTTAACCCGGGTGCCAGGATAGCTCGGCCAACACTTTGTCATGAGTTCTGGCGTGGTTTGGGGAGGAGGCTGTGGAGGGCTCCCTGTTCCGCTCGAAGGCTTCCAAGACTCCGAAAGCAACAGAAATAGAAACTTGACAGCTGTTCCGTAGAATTGGAACACAGTCGCAACCGCTCTGGCTCCCGAGTTTCAGAACTCCAAGCAGTCTTGGCACATCACTGGCATGTATGTCTGAAGGATGTGTACCAAGAATGTAGATAATGTAGTCCGTGGGCAATCCAAACAAAAGGACCCGACATTTGTCGAACATGGAACGTTGGCCAAAACATGCCAAAACCATCGTCCTCTCAAAGCAATCTCTTTTGAGACTGCAGCATGTTGATCAAAGGGAAATCTCCAGTCAACCGTGGAGTGGAGCCCACATTGGAAGCTGGCGGTTCCCCCACGCACACGGCCTCTTACAAGAGTCACATCGATGCGACCCAAAATGGGTGCCAATTACATCAAGTAGGAACAAGTGCATCGCTACTAGTAACAAGTGCCTTACTACTAGGAACAAGAAGCTAGTAGAAACACGGCTTCCTAGTAGCTTCTTGTTCCTAGTAGTAAGGCCAGGAGCCCCTAGTAGGTCCTAGTAGCGATGCCCTTTGTTCCTAGTAGCTTCTTGTCACATCGATGCGACCCAAAATGGGTGCCAATTACATCAAGTAGGAACAAGTGCATCGCTACTAGTAACAAGTGCCTTACTACTAGGAACAAGAAGCTAGTAGAAACACGGCTTCCTAGTAGCTTCTTGTTCCTAGTAGTAAGGCCAGGAGCCCCTAGTAGGTCCTAGTAGCGATGCCCTTTGTTCCTAGTAGCTTCTTGTCACATCGATGCGACCCAAAATGGGTGCCAATTACATCAACACGGGTCACTTGCTGCCCAGCATCCCATCCGCGCATCATCTGGACACGGCCGGAATCCTCAGAGCTGAGGGTGGTTGCAAAGTACATGGCACAAACCTCTAAATGCCACATTGGCGTCCATCTTAAACAACCTCTTCAACAAATAGTCACTGAAACCTCGCCCAAGAAATGATAGGAATAGCCATGGTCTTACCAATGACCCTATACACGACTTATATAGGGATCTGACGGATCAGCACCCCTTGCATCGCGGCATCTAAATGCAGGATGGCTCGTTCCGGTGGTACATGATCATTCTCATGCGGGCCTGTGTCAAATGAGAGATCCACCCAGTTGCTCAAAAAGTGCTGCCTTGAATTTGCAAAAGCAGGTTGAAACAGAATTCATGCAGCCAAAAAATAAAATCATGCAAATGATTAATGTAGGCAACAAAAGAGGTTTTGCATTGCCATAGAACGGCTTGAGTGTAGCAAACTAAGGTGGTGTCAGGAACATAATTCACGACCTTCATCTTACAGTAATATATTATCCTGATCCGAAAACATTTAACATAACACGGTTCTACGCGTCTTGGGCTGACTGCACTGCACTATTATATACAGCATATAATTACCTGCACTGTCCCGTCAAAGAATCCACACACACCGTCGTCGTGTTCCACTCATCGTCGCAGAAAAAGCATTGCAATGGGTCCGGCCGGTCCGGTGTCTGTGATTGAATGGAACACTCTACCTTGGATCCTACACTCACTTGCGAACCGTCCCAAGGTGCCCCAAGGCCGAGCCCTTCCGAAGTGGGGTGTGGAGAGGGATCTCGAACTCCGATCCCAAAGCGTTGCTCGCGACGCGTTCGCCAAGCCTCGGTGATCTGAAAGCGTTGCTTGCGCTGGGCCTTCGGTTGATGGCACGGGTAGAGAATCGGAGGGCCGTTGCCCGCGTCGAAGCAAAAGCCGGTGGACACCTGGATCGCCGTGATGGACACCGGGTGCGGTGCGATGGCGAAGGGATCCAGGGATCATCCACTGGATCATTCATGAGAAACAGGTCATTGCCACGATTGACCACGGCTGCTAACCTTGAAACAGGCTCTTGACAGTGATGAGTTATTAGATGTTATTATCCGCCGACCCCGGCTGAAGGAGGGGGAGCGCGCGAGGGATTACAGGTGCGGGAGCCTTGCGCTTCTTCGTCTCAGCACGAACCTGCAGGCAACAGACGCTTCCACTGCTCGATGCTGCTCGAACACATGCATCACTGGAGCCGCAACCTATTGCGCTTCTTCGTCGCAGCACGAACCTGCAGGCAACAGACGCGGCCACTGCTCCATGCTGCTCGAACACATGCATCAGTGGAACCGCAAGCTACAGCAACA
>CAXAMN010023583.1:1964768-2076796 GCA_963970005.1 Durusdinium trenchii
CAGAATTAGATTGGGAAAAGCTGTGGCGGGACCAGGTGTCCGGGGCCAAGATGACCGAGACAAATAGACACAAACTTGTTTTTTTTCAGGGATTCAGAGGCAGCGTTTGGCACCCAAAGTGCGACCTTGGGAGGCTCGTTTTGGATCAGAATTAGATTGGGAAAAGCTGTGGCGGGACCAGGTGTTCGGGGCCAAGATGACCGAGACAAATGCTAAGGGCTTGTTGTAGGGATTCAGAGACAGCGTTTGGCACCCAAAGTGCGACCATGGGAGGCTGGTTTTGGACCAGACTTAGATTGGGAAAAGCTGTGGCGGGACCCGGTGTCCGGGGCCAAGATGACCGAGACAAATAGAAACAAACTTGTTTTTTTTCTGGGGATTCAGAGGCAGCGTTTGGCACCCAAAGTGCGACCATGGGAGGCTCGTTTTGGATCAGAATTAGATTGGGAAAAGCTGTGGCGGGACCAGGTGTTCCCACCACCTCCACGACAACGATGGGGCTTCTGGGGTTTGGCCCTCCCCGAGTTGTGTGCTTTTGCAGTAGTGCGGCTACGAGCGCATGGAGAAGCATAAACGCCAGGAGTACAAAGCAAGGCTCGATTGGGAATGACGATTTGGTCTGGTCGTCCGGCACAGAACGCGCCATGTTTTTATGCTGCAACATTCCATGCCTGACAAGAACAAGCCTTGCCGTTGGGTGTGCGGTGTTGGACTTGAATTCGTCCATTGGGCTTGGCTGACAAGACGCGCGCACCACATTGTGGACAAGTGTGCTCGTGTTGGCGACCAGCAACTGCACCGTCCAAGACACGAAATTTGTGGCCGCACTTTCCTCGATGGTGGACTCGGCCGGTTTGGACCCCACTGCGGCATGGATTTTTGCAGTGTGGGCAGACGTAGTCATACAGCCTTGTCGGCTCCCCTCTGACCTGATTCCCTGGCTTCGCCTCGGGCACCTCCGGATTGAATGCGTGGCCATGCGTTGGCGCGTGTGGCTGCGCGCTTGACGTGGTTTGTTTTCCTTGTTTGGATTCTCGTGTGGGGTGAGTCTCTGTCGTGGCTTGGCGTTTTGCTTGACGACGACTGTGCGGGACTGTGCTCGGCAGTGGCTCGATGGACGATGCGTGTGTTGCCACGACACTTGTGCTTTGTTTGGGGCGCTTTGCGGCGTTGGCTTCCTGTGCGCCGGAGTCCGTGGGAGCCAGACGTTTGCGTTCGTGGACGTGACTGGCGATGAGGTCTTTGATTTCTTGCAGGATGTGTTCTCGGTGGATTCGTTGGCGCAGCGACGCTACACGCGCGTGGGTCTTGGCGGCGACGCGTTTGCGTTGGACGGTCTGGATGCGTGTAGTGTGACACGCATCGCACACTTGTTTCCCGTTTTTTCCGGAAGAGCGTCGGCGGAGAAAGATGGTGTACTGGTCTCGTTGTTTTCGTTGTCGACAGCGCGCACAAGTCCAAGCGCCGCGGGTTTTACGTTGGCAAGTGAGGCACTTTCGCCGGTTCCCCTGTCTTAGTCGCCAGGCAGCAGCGCTGAAAAACTCTACGGCTAGAGTTTTCTGGCACACGAAGCATTGCTTTTTGGCTTCACAGGAGAGACAGACGCGGCGCGACCCCCAGCGTGGACTCAGCTGCTTCGAAAGAAAGTGGGTGGCGGCATGCCAGACACCACATTGGCTGCAACGGTACGGCGTACCCGCATCACGTTTGTGCGCTGTGCACTCTTTACAAACACGGTAACTATCTTGGCGCCACTGTCCTTTTGTGAAACCATCTTTACGCTTGTTTTCCTTGCATTCCATACACGGCCTCTCATCGAGGTATTTCTTGCGCAGGGCCTCCCAGTCAATGCGTTCTTGTTTCCAAACATCCAGCAGCAGCTGCCGTCCCCATGGCAGACCTGCTTGCAGAGGTGCCAGAGGAAAAGGGCGGTAGATAAGTAGTTTTTGCCGCGAGCGGCAACGCGTCATTCCGACGTACACGGCAATGGGATCGGCGTTGCCTTGCACGTCAACGATAGCACCGTGCTCAGCAGTGTATCCTTGTAAGGCGTGCGTTGTCCCGGCGAAATCGGGCGCCAGTGGGAATTGACTGCGCGTTACTCTCAATTGTGGGTTGGCGCGGCCTGCGTCCAAGTACCACGGCTTGCGCGCGACGCCGACGGGGAAGACGTTTTTTTCCGTCAGTCCCGGGAGCTGCCACTCGGTCCGCGTGTGAAAGCGCACGAAAATATATTCCGGTAGTTTATTCCAGATGACGTCTTTCTCAGGGGTTTCTTGTTCGTTCGTGGTTGCGGACCAACCACAAACAACGCCATGGCAGCCACGTAAGATTTTAAAGTCACCCCGGTATAGATGCTCTCGTGCCTGCACAGGCATGCCTACGCATAAGGGCAATGCGCCGCACCGATCACCGCAATCGGCATCACTACGTTGCAGCCAAGCTACTTTCTCTTGAGCCAGGTCCGGTTTTGCGTGCAACGTTTGCGAGGAAGCTACATCCTGCGCAATCGCATAGTGCAATCGCTGCCCTTGGAGACGAGCCCACTGTTCTGCGCGGACACGATTGACGTGGCATTTCACGACATTGGTGCTAAAGATTGCGTGCGCGCGGGTGAGGTCCTTTGTGAAGCGTGAATCCTGTGGACCCTTGGCAACGAGTTGCTTACTCAGACGTTCTCTCTGGCACGTCGGGCATTCCTTGCGCATGATTGTTGTAGGTGAGATGTTTTGCAAGTGCAATTGCTGACATGACATAGTACCACAGGTTGGGCGGCCGTGGGCCTCTAGCCAACTCCCGGGAACTGTCGTGGGTCGGCCATGGAGAAAGTCGTGGTTGTTTTGGATAGATGACCGGTACGCAGCTCTGCTTGAAGTTCTTGTAACCATTGATCTTGTGTGCGTTCACATTGTCGTAGCTCTGTTACACCTTGGATGCCACCGTCCGCAGCAGAGGCCCAAACCAAGTGCTGGCCTTGCAAGCTTAATGGCAACTTCTTCGAGGAGACACTTGTGAGCAGCTGCCAAGGAATCTGACCCAGAAACGTTCCTCGTGGTGGCGGCAACTGCCACAGATCGCCGGACAAGATCAGATTGAGGCCTCCAAATGGTGCAGCACGACCATTGGTCTGCTTGGCATACTTGGTGGCGCTCAGGTCTGGCACCAGTTGTCGGCACCGTGCTTCCAAACGAGCGAGCATTTCAGCGCTGACCATGCTTATTTCATCGATCACCAGCCACCGCCATTGGACGGCTTGGCTGGCCAAGTCTAAGACGCGCTGTGCATCCACGCTGGAATCGTTCCCGTGCCATGCCAGCCCCAGAGCGGCATGGATGGTCTCTCCATCCAAAGGTTCTGCGTTGACCGCTTGGAAAGTCACAACTTGGAATTCTTTGCCCTGCTGCCACCCAAGCCGTTGCTCAAACAAGTCTTTCCGCAGAAGATTCAACACATAAGATTTGCCTGTGCCTGGACCTCCATGCAAAGCCCATCGAAGTGGTTCTGTGTTCGTTTCGGCCGCTCCCCCGCGATCCTGCCCGGTGATGGCTTCCGCTTGGAGTCGCCTGCAAACTTTCTGGAGGAACTGCAACTGCTCAGAGTTGCACGTCTGTCGTTGCCGACAGTCCGCGAGAAATTCGTCCACTGCTCTGGCAACATTGTGGGCTTCGGCTTGCCATGTCCCTGCCATCACAGCGGCTTCGCTGTTGCTGGATGGCACTGTCCTGTTGCGCTTGGCCCTCGCCAGCTTGATAGCTCTCTGGGCTTCTTTCGGATCCTGTGTTTCATAGGGGTTTTGCCTTTGGCCTGGTCCCCTGCACTGGGACGGCTGCTGCCAAATTGCATCCGCTTGCGCCACCGCTGCTTTGTAGATTCTCGTTTGGATTCTCGGTTTGTTTTCCTTGCAGAAGCGGATGCATTCAGCGACTCGCTTGAAACACTTGCTTCTGTTTCAGTCCCTTTTGTTGAAAACTCTATTTTGATCTGCCGCTAAGATCTACAGTGTGGCATGTAGACCCACTAAAACCCATTGGATGAGGATCCAACTGGGTAGCACCAATGCGCAAAGAACTATACATGCTGGTACAGGGATTCTGCAGGGGCCCCTGAACCGGTCTCGGAATTTCTGTCGTAGTCACCTGAACCATAGCTTTTTGGCGAGTGCAAGCTGCAGTTGAGTCCCGGGGTCGGCGGCAGGGGCGGCAGCCCTTAAATATAGTTGGAAGATGTTGGAAGCCCTCAGGAGGGTTTGAGCAACGCGAGCCGCATTATTACGGCCACAAAGGTGGTACATGGGATGGTCCAAGCGCCCAATATCGCCCCAATGTAACGGACTTCCATGACGTCACAACGTCTTCAAAGTGTTTGAAGGTTGTCGCAAATTCCACTGATATTTTAACAACATGGGGTATGGAACTAGTATGGAGCTGGGTCCCTCCTACCCAACAACACTGATCCCTTTCCTGGCTGCTTTATCCTCTGTATTTTGGGAGATCGGCACTTTGATGCTCTTGATGTAACATGATGTAGAATGGGCATGATATGGTAGACTGCGACGACTCTACCTGGTAGACTTTTGTCAAGCTTGGGTGGTGAGCGCGACTCTCCAATGTCAACTGGCCACCCGCACTTCCATCATCCTCATCACTCCCCCACTCCTGCCACGAGACGTGTTGCACCTGCTGTCGGCTCTTCAGCTCTCGAAAGCGTTGATCATCCTCGTTCGCGCAGCGCGACGACGTCGCATGGCGAAGCGCAGTGTGTGGATGTGCCAGCTCGATCTATGTTTTCAGTTTTCAGTGCTGTTTGAGCACCCTGTGCCCTCCTCAAAGAATCTGAATCACCGACGAAGATTGAGGGTGTATATAAACTCAAAAAACCATGCAAATGGCACTGTTCATTAGGAGTGGGCCATGGACCTGGAACGCGCTTGGAGTTTCAAGCAGCTCCGCGGGTGCCAGCTGAAATATATAAATACACACAGAAGAAAGTCACCCGTAGTAGTCACAATATCAAAAAACACAATGACCTCAACAATGGACAGCAAGACAGCGGGTTTGCAAAGCTCCGCAGTGCGCTCTGCATTGGCAAGTCAGTGCGATGAATTCATATCACTGTACAGGGGCCCCTGTCACAACATTGTAGACCCCCAAAAAGGGGTGTAGAATACCCCGACAAGGTGCAGGCATCATGTTTGCGCAGTCCTGGACCCGACACTCGGCCCGCAAACCAGGGGTCTTGCATGGTGTTCCCCCAGGGCGGTCCGACCATGTAGACCTAACTGAAAAATCGACACAGCTCCAAACACAAAATCAACATGAACACTTGCACACTGTTTTGTGCTCCTGTTTCTGTTTATCAAAGTTTTTGTGTGGCTCTGGTAGGTGTGTTGGGTCTAAAATGGAAGACACACAGTAAACCTAGCTCAAAGGCGTGTCCATCCAGCAGGGAAAATAGTTTGGACACCCTGGCCGCGCCCCAACATTCCTTTACAAGAAGAAAACGTTCTCAAGAAGTAAAGGGTTGAGGCTGGAGGTGCATGGGTGTTAAGCACAGCAGCAAAAGCGTAAGAAGTTGCTTGAATTGTGGAACGTCTCTAAATTGATGCTGGACATTCCTGCCTTCACCACCATGATGGTCATCAAACAGGTATACTTCCAAAGGTCTACTATACTACCCTGAGAAGGGCCCACAATACTACCATACAGCATCCTAGACCGTCCTTAATTAGGTGTGTTTTAGGATATGATGGGTCCACCCAATCAAATCCCTTGTTCCATCTGTCCAGCTTGCACATTGAAGCCTGAACAACCAATTGCATAATCACTTGGCATGCACCTCTTCTGATCCTGTCATGCCGGTATGCCCAGGATATCACAGTGTGCATTGCAATCCGACACCGTCCTCAAGAATCAGCCTCCAAAACGGAAGAGGATGAGGTCATGCAATTGACATGAACGCGCATTATTTTGCTTTGCAGCCGACCTGATCCCCCTATCGCTGGACTTAGTCACGCCTTTTGGGGGCCCCTGCGGCGAAGAAGGAACTGCAGTTGGACAAAATACCAGGGCTTCGATCCAGCTAGCATCAACTTGTCATGCTATGTCACAAACTGTGGGAAATTCTCCAGGACGATTTCTTCCATGAACACCAGGCGTCTGCTTCAGTCATACCAAGCATCATTGCAGCTCGATAGCTTTAAAGGAGTCTCCAGTTCTACGCCTCTCCTGGCTCAACAAAAGTGTTCCATGGTTGTTTGGCAAGCATCTGGCAGGAAACAAACATCCGCGATCTCCGTTTTTTTCTCTAGCTGACTCTAACTTGGCCGGCTTGGCTCTTCGGAATGATCTGCAGTTGTCTGGTTCTGCTTCAATCATCTCAGACTCGCTACCTCACCTCGCACCTTGCTACCATGAAAATTGTGATGTCAGGTGACTGACAATAATGCAATGCGCACAAAATCATCAGGCAATCAATTTAATCACATGTCACATGCACCAACAGCGACCCATTCCATAGCCCGAGTCAAGCCCCTTCGCCTCGCAGCCAAACACTTCCCAACATCTGCGTCACGCAAAAGAAACCTGGGCTGCCATGAATGACAGCACTGAAACAAACACTTCTCAAACCGAGCTAAAACACCTCCACTACAATGTCACTACAACACAACCACCCACGGCACATCCGCGAATTATCACTTCTTGCCGTCACTGACCACTGAACATCTGCTGTCATGAAGGGTCATATTATGGGGTTTAAGACCCCCCCCACAAAGCACGACCAATTGACAGCGGACCTGTATTTTCAGGATTCCCCTAGGAGCAAGAAGCTAGTAATTAGGTTGGAGGCCATCGCCACTAATAACAAAGGGCATCGCTGTTCATCCCCCGTCGCGGTCTGCGGTCTTCGTGACGGTCTTCGTGACCTTCCACCGAGTTGCGTCCCATCCGCATGGACATCGTGGCGCGCCAGGCGCTGGCCGATTTTCTCCGCACAGGGGGAAAGCGCTAAAGCCCAGCGCTCGGGAATGCTCTGCAGCTTGAGGGAGTCCTTCAGATTCGCCGATTCTGCCAGGTCCGTGGTTTCGCCTTTGGACCGGCACCTTGGCACTAGACTCGTTGGTTCTTACTTCAACAAAGTGAACAGGCTGAAAACCGATGGAACCCACGCCCCCTAGTTGCATCCTTGAAGTCCACGCAATAGGTCGCATGACCATCTTCCCACAGCAATCTGGAGTTGAAGAGGCTCCAGGCCTGGTTTGGGTTCTCTTTGTCACCTCAGATGGAACTGCTCAAACCTCCACACCCCGAAACACCAACCCTTTATTGTCCACGCCGCAGACTAAAATGACATCTGAAACTAGCCTTCCAGTTTGTCTATGTAACTTTCCAGGCGTGCAAGCCATCCATGTCATCTTAGAGAGACCAAGTGGCAAAAGTATGCAACGACGCCTTTGCCTGGCGGTGGGGAGGAGCCTTTTCTTTTGACATCTTTGGACCAGGGGTTCACGTGAGAGGTGTGGATGTCCTCCAATACGCACAAGAAACAAAGATTTATCGGACATCCCAGAACTAGGACGCGCAGCCGAAGACAATATACTCTCTGGCCTGTAAATAAAGTAACAGGTGTATAGACACTGTTATTTTCATATAGACTATATAGATATAAACACACCATATGTGCAAGTGTCCTTCTTTGTGTCTGAGTCAGCTTTGGGCGGTGTACTAGCAGCTAGATGGGCTTTGTTTGTTTGTTGTTGGTAGATGGTGTACCAAAGGCAAGAACAAATCTTCATTTGCTCCAATGTGGAAGGAAGGAACCACTACACTTGGATGCTGAACTTCGGAACCCCAGGATGTTTAGAATTGATACTTTCAATCCATTTCACGTCAGTGCCAAAGCTTTGACTTTCATTTTCGCCCAGCTTCCCCAAGCATCCCAACCAAACACAGCGGTGTCCACCAGGCTGAGCCTTGCCCGGCGTCGAGACAAAGGTCTTTGCGAAGAATGACCTTCGCGACCTCCTCCATGGTCTTGAGTCGAAAAACCTCAACGGTTGCAACATCAAGGACCAACAAACCCGAGGTTCGCCAAAGCACCTACTGAGCCTAGAGATTCCTGCGAGTTTGGCTGCAAGTGTTGTGCCACACGGCTTGACTTTGAACCTCAACAAGGATGATGTCTGAAAGGAGTACGTTCAAACCATCGGGGAGTTGAGAGAGATCGGACAGACTTGATTTGAGAATGTGACGCGGGCCTTGGCCTCTTGCAGGAAGTTAGATCAACGGAACCGACCTTTAATCTTATAAAATAAATGTTATGTTGGTTATTATATACCTATAAATTATAAATGGTTAAGACGTGTTCCGCTCGCACACCCCAATTCTACCAATCAATGGAATTGGGACCGGACTCGTTGGGCTCTCATCGATGTCCAAGTCCACCCCTCATGACCCTCATGGCGCCATGAGGCTTGAGTTTGCTCTTCAGCACACTCCTCCATGGATAGCTTCTCTCCCTGCAATGTTAAGCACAGGTTCGCCCCCGACTGATCCTCAGGCGGGTCTCATGTCTCTTTTTGCGGGATGGAGCGTACTCTGGACACAGCCAACCCAAAAGAGCAAGCACTACTATAGAGCGGTTCTATATTTTGGCTCGGGAGGGATGGATGGCCACCATCAAGAGGCAAGGGAAGGTAGTCAGCAAACTAATCAGTAGCTATTAAGTAGGACGCTCCTAGGTAGGACGCAGGATCGCTCACACGCTCGGACTATTCATGTGGTTCCTAGATGTTTACGGAAAAAACACTAAACACATGAACATAAAGTGCTCAGCACTCAAGTGATGATACTATGGACTTGTTCTGCTCTGTTTGTGTGTTGAATGATACCTCTGCAAGAGCCTGCCCTGCCCTTAAGGATGACACTGTCTAACCTAACAGCTAGGCAGCTAGGGTCCTTTTAATCACAAAAAGCCTCCCCTCTATGATTGCTACGAATCAATAGGAGAGGATCCCCAAAACCATCCCCACAAGTGTCGTATTATTCATATATTTAGAAAGACACCTGTTGAAAACAACTTTCTGTGTCCACCAAACCACCAAAGGCTTCATCCATGGCTCCGCCTGCAGTCGCACACCATCATCTCGCTGCACCACCCGCACCCCGCAGTTCTGCACGGCTGCGTCGAAGGGGGTGACGGCCGTGTCAGCTGACTGGTGGATCTCGGGCACCAGGCAGCTGCGACCATCATGGAAGAGCAACGGGCCGCTCCGGCCCTCCTGAAGTTGCAGCCAGGGTTCACCACATGATCTTACTAGCTTCGGAAGCCGGTTTGAGATTTAGCATCGGGAGCAGCCAAACAGGAAGGAACCCGGCACATCCCGACACTCATTTAGGAATGTTTATTTTTAAAGGTGTCTAAATGCAAACCCCGGACTGAAACCCCCCAAGCGTGGAATGTCAACAACACAACCAGGTCCGAGGTAGCATTTATGAGGTCCACTTCCATAAACATGGTGGTCGTGGCGGTAGCCGTAGTAGTCGTATTAGCCGCAGTCTGAGTAGTAGTGGTGGTGGTGGTCGTGGTCGCAGTAGTAGTGGTGGTGGTGGTAGTAGCGTGGTGGTGGTGGTGGTGGTAGTGGTAGTCGTAGTAGTCGTAGTCGTAGTCGTAGTAGTAGTCGTAGTAGTAGTAGAAGTAGAGGTAGTAGAAGTAGTAGTAGTAGGTAGTAGTAGTAGGTAGTAGTAGGTAGTAGTAGTTAGTAATAGTTAATAGTAGTTAGTAGTAGTTAGTAGTAGTTAGTAGTAGTTAGTAGTAGTAAGTAGTAGTAAGTAGTAGTAAGTAGTAGTGAGTAGTATTGAGTAGTATTGAGTGGTATTCAGTAGTATTAAGTAGTATTAAGTAGGTAGTGGGTAGTAGGTAGTATAGGTAGTAGTAGTAGTAGTAGTTCTTAGTAGTAGGTGGTAGTAGTAGTAGTAGCAGTAGTAGTAGTAGTAGTGGTACTAGTGGTACTAGTGGTAGTAGTGGTAGTAGCGGTAGTAGTAGCAGTAGTAGTAATAGTAGTAGCAGTAGTAGTTGTAGTTGTTGTTGCAGGAGCAGGAGCAGGAGCAGTAGCAGGGGCAGCAGCAGGAGGAGGAGCAGTAGCAGTCGTAAAAAATTGACCTGGTCATGGGGCGCGGATCAACTGGGCGGGGGTTCTAGCACCCAACAACCTTAATTCAGGTGGAAATCAGCTACCAATTTGTCCACTCTTAATTTGGATGAAATTCCGGGGCTTTGCGGCTCGCGGTAAATACAGGAGGTTTATTAATCCGATCTTTGCATTATACATTATTGTCGTACATTATGTGATGTGGCTCTGTCAGGCCACGTCAGGGGTCGGAGGACGAAGAACACCACCCTTTTGCTCTCACTTTAAGAACCCTTCCATCAGCCGATTGAACACAAACAACTAGTGCAAAGGTTACTTACTAACATTCCAAGGTATATGTTCAATTTCCAGCTTAATCTCCGGAAAGGGAGAATAGAAGTCGCATACTAAGTCGCATATGTAATATGTATGTATTCGTATGGGGGAGCGGGGAGTCCTATGATGGGGCCTTGAAGTTTTCGTACGACAATGTCTTCAGGACAAGAGAAATGGAAACTCTTGGACTCTTGGATTACTGAATATTATGGGCCCTCGGACATGGCACTCAGAAAATGTCTATACGATGCAGGGGCTGACTTGAAATGGCTTTCCATGAGGTGGATTGGACATGATGGGACTCAGCGAACGCAACATTACCAAACGCGAGCCCAGCGTTGGCTCAGCGTCCTCCAAAAATGCTCTACGCAAGCCAATGGCAGGTCAAAAATATAACATCATGAAACCCTGGGACATATTGGAACCTCATGTCTTTGGCGCACTTTGCCAGTGCCCAGTCCTCAGCCACCTTGAAGCGTTGGCTGGGGTTGCGGCCTGAAATGTCGCACTCGTCTGTGTGCGGCTCGCCCCCTTGTGAGCCAGCGAGGCATTGCAAGAAGTTCCAGTTCCTAGCGGACGGCGATCAACAGGTGTCTAGCGTCGAAAGGGGGTCCAGATCAACAGGTGTCTACCGCTACCACCTACCTGGTACATCTATTCCCCCTTTTGTTCGCTTCATGTTATGCAATGTTTCTTTAGGGCTCCTTCAAAGATTCGCTCTGTGTGAGGGTCTCGATGCACGACCACAATCTCCGGCAGTCGCACCACCCTCTTCACATGGCCATGTCAATGTTAGTATTCCCTACATGTATAGGGTGTCTACGCAGCGAACGGATCACCAACCTGACAGGCAAGGGCCAAGGGTTTGCTTTGCTTTTGTATTTTCATCTGCTAGACTGCCCATGCAATAATATCCTCTGGACTACAACACAGCAGAATCAAAAGGCCCATCACTCTAGACTCTAGATGGCTCTAGAAGATAACGCTTGATTCATCTGAATTTTATATTTTGTCTTCATTTCATTACATTTCGAGGATTTCTGAAGTCAGCTGATGTGATCGATTAGGTCTCGTGCTCCGGCATTGGAGCATCCCATGGCACCCTTGGCACCAACACCGTTCGGGGTCCTCGAAAGGGGTTTGGGGTGTGGGGGATTTTCCTTTCAAACCGCCTTCCCTCTCAAACATCTTCCTTCCACTTGGACCGTTCCAAGCAGCATGAGGCCACTGCAGCAGGGTGCACCTTCCTGGCCCTGGTCCCGATTCGCCGGGTGCCAAAGCTGGGTTTCCTGAGCGAATCCGGTCAGTTCGGCTCCGTGGAGCGTTTGGGGAATTGAAAAAGGTCGTTGGTTGAGGACATGAGGGACGACCAAAGGTAAAACATACCTCCACCACAGCAAGGAGGTGCAAGGAATGTGTGTGGACATGTGCTGACTATGGCCACCTGTTTGCTCTGGACATGGGATAGGAAACATCTAACTGCCACTATCCACTACACCCATCCGGGAAACTCAATGCAATGTCTGTCAGGTATGTGGTTCACCATGGAACGCCGCGCATTCAGGAAGTCAAACAAGTCAATGCACTGATGTTCAAAACCCCATGGAACGCTGTGCATCAGAAAGTGCTCTTTCGAGTTCATTTTGGAAGGTTCAACCAATAGATCCCAATGGAACGCTGTGCACACAGCTACCTCAAGTAAGACAAGTTTACTCAAGAGAAGATGCAAATCCCCATGGAACGCCGTATGTGAACCAAGAATTGTTCAATAACATAAACCCGCAACATGGAATAGAACACGCATCTTGCTTCATTTATCTTTTTTGTGAGTCAGAACATTTACCATCAGGATCTGAAGAGGAACGCAAATAAGGTGAGCTTGTTTTACCCCTTCTTCGCCCAAATCTCTTGAGGTCCTTTGCAGAACCTGGTAGCACGATTGGCCTTCCAAGTCCGCAGGAACTGCCTTCTCTTGTCCTTTGTTTTCAACAATCCTGAATCAATCACTTCTTTCCTAAACCAGAGTGAAAGAGGCTGGCCTTTGCAGACCTTAGGACGCAAATGCGACTCAACAAAATAGGCGCAAACGGGTTTTGCCTCATCTGGGATTTTTGGAGCCCAAGCAGAGAGCATCCACTCTACGCAGTCATCCGCAAGATTCAAATCAAACTCCTTCTCTTCACTCGTTTCTTCAGATGAAGAACCGGCACCGGTAGGTGGCTCAGCTGGCGCAACTGCTTCTGCGTCTGGCTTTTTGCTGCTATCTGGCTTCTCTTCGCCATCCTTTGGCGTCTGCTTTGCAACCTGCACAGCTATCTTTGGACACTAGTTATACAGTGGCAATGAGCAAGGTTTGGCGCTGACCATGCAGCTGTCGTTAAGCATCTGCAGTCATCTCTGAAACAACACAAAGTCACCATTTCCTAGAAAATATGTATTCAATCTTTTGCTCAGCAAGAACGATAACTTATTGCTAGATATGCGCACACATGTCACACACACATTCTCACACTGCAAAGGGGCGCAACCATCATGCACGGCAAGCAGCTCTTTTGTCAAGTCGTCAACCTGGGAAAACGCAACATCTAGAGGGACTGCGCTTCTGCGCGGCGTCTCTTTGCCTCCGCTCTGTTCTCCTTGCGCCTTCCTGCGCTGCATTTCTTGCAGATCTGCCCCAATCCATCTTTGCGCCAAGGGACTTGAGAACGAGCACAGGAACAGAACCGACATACAGGGTCTTCAACTTGCTTTTTGGTTCCGCTCGGGTTTCTGTTGTGGTCCGATGAAAGCTTCGGCTCTGCCTTTGCACAGGCAGGTTCGAGGATGCCTGCGCGAACAGCGCCTGCCAAGGTTCGCTCTACAGGTAGTGCAGCAAGGCGGCATTTTTTTCGCAGCTCTTTGCGGACAGCATTCCATCTGACTGCGTGTGCTTTCAAAAGAGCTTTTCGAGTGGTCATTGCGCGCACTGAAGCGGCGAAGACTCAGAAACCACAAATGGCCAAAGACCGGAAAGTTTCACATGTGTGTTGCAGGCATAGAAAAGATAGGTGGGCTCCAAAGAAGTTGCAATGCAGCTGCAGCAAGGAATGGGCAACACAAAGCGGACCATACGAGATGGTCCTGGTACAGCTTGAAACACTTGTGGCTCTGAATGGTCTGGGTCTTCTTCCTGCATCATGGATGGAATGCGCTGGAAACTCCAGTCAGAAACAATGTCCCTGACACTCGTGCAGGCTCTTTGAAATCAGCTAAACCTAAGCCTTTGAGGAACGCACTGATCAAAGTCACGCCACGAACACAATGTCACTGCTCAAAAGGAAGCGACTGACAAAACGTCCTGCAATTTCTTCATCGTATCAGATAATCGGGACGATGACCGCCAGCTGTTCTTCCAACTTAGCGTCAAAGCACTAGTCACTAGACAGTTGGATTGAAACATCCACACAATGTCTCAATCTGCCTCCACCACAAGAAACACACCACACAAAAGCAACATGTGGAGCTACGTTCAGGTTCATGCCGGCAAGTAGCAAGAAGCATGCGTGATGACTTGCTCTGCTACGGCCAGTGGAGGATAGAAGCTCCAAATCCTGATCCCCACAATGAAAGACAGAAAAACCTAGGAAAGCACATGCGAAAAAAAAGGAAAGACTCAGAGCATGTTTGACCGAGTCTCGCAATGGGCCACCCAAATCTTCCAGCGAACATTGTGGACAGGAGCATGCATCTTGGCGGAACCTGAGATGCATGAGGAAACCCTGCAGGGGAAAAATGCTCTGCTCGAAAACAACTCTAACAAAAAAATGCCCAGCAGCACCGTACAAACAACACCCGTCGCAAGACAAAGTTGATTCAGGCAAGAAACAGCCTCTGATGCTACAGTGAGTCGGAGCACCAGGAGGTGGCGTGGCCATGATCTCTGGCAAAATGCTTCAACTTTTTGAAGTCTTGCTTGGCATTGCATCGGGGAAAACGCAAGAGTTGAACCCAGCACTGTTGTCTACTTCTAAGTGTCTTGTAAATTGTCATGCCTGGCTGCCTTGCACATGGTTTGTGAGCGCCATGAACCTGCATTGTATGAGGCATTGTTCTTTGGTTGGCTCTCTCACCTCTCTCTCCAAAATCAAGGCTTGTGAACATCTTGCATGAGAGGCCTTGTGCCTTGTAGGGCCGAAAAGCATTTACCCTCAACAAATTCTAGAGGCATCAAGTTAGCCAGACCACGATGACCACGAGCACTTGTCAAGTTTGATTTGCGCACAATGTGAAAACCAATGGTGACAAGACATGTGGCTTGAAAGCGCTTGTGGAAAACGCTTGTAAACAAACAAGCTCATCAAAACATGGTTTGCCAAACACAAAGGCAACGCAACACGCACCTACTTCCAGAACAATTCCTCCGCAAGGAAACGCAACAAAAAAACAAAACGCATCGACTTTCCAAGTAGGGAGTAGTACTCACACTCGAAGATGAAAGCAATGACGACGGACGCGCTGGTTTGCAGTACTTCACCAAGATCGGCAAAGGCCTCACCCCTATAGGTTGGCCCATTGCTATTGGGTTGGAAGCCATTGCTTCTAGGTGGCCATCGCTATTAGGATGGAGGCCACCGCTAGTAATTATATAGGTTGGAGTCGGAGGCTGGTAAGTAGCATGGCGGTCCATGCAGCAAAGTGTCGACCACGCCTTGTCCTTCAACTGCACAAGGCGCCATGACGATTCCATGGGATCTGGCATCATGCACCTCCCGCTCCAAGCAAAGCCCACTGGACTCCTCCTGGATTTGAAAGACCTTCTCTGGAATCAGTCCTCCATCAATATAGACCTTGGATGATTTGAGGATTTCTGAGATCCGCCTGAGCACCTGTAAATCCTACAATGCAACCTCACAGGAGCATGCCATTCCAGCGCAAATCCAAGATTTCCCTGGAATCTCCAGATCTCTCCCCAGTTGGGCTTTTGGACACATTCCAGATTGAACTTGCACGCAGTCTTTCAAGCCTAGAGGCATAGGAGAAACGTTGCAAATAGGCCGAGAACTCGGCACATTTCAGCTTCTCTTTCAGTATCTGGAAGTTGCTTAAGTTGCCGATGCTGTTCTCACCATTGAAGAAGGCTTCCTTGGAAGGAACGTGCAAAAAGCGGTTGGCTGACTTATCCTACGACTTGCAATGTCATACAAGCCCAAGACCATTGGACCATTTGGCCAAATAATACATTACGAATCTTTTGCCGTTAGATCCGTTTGATCTGTCATCTCATGCCCCTGTAGCACAAAAACATGCGCACACCTGTGCATCCTTGTGTCGTACTCCGGGAAGGAGAGCGACTTCTGAGTAAAAGGCCCGAGCCAAGCAGACACAGCACGGGCCTTGTTCCGCATCACATCCTCCGTATTCATGGTATACCTCAACCAAATCAAGCCGGCAGGTGTCCAATCTGTAGCATCTGTAGCGAATTGGAGCTTCTTCTTGGACATGCTGGGATCGGCCCGCGGGTGAGTCCATGATTTCCCCTCAAACATGAACTTCCCTGGCAGAATGGCAGAAGTATCTTGAGATCTCCTGAGCCTCCGCGTTGCTCTTACGACCTCCTTTCGACTATATATCCATAGAATGCAGGCCTCCCTGTCTCGACTCACGCCCCTTTCGTTGTCTCGTACCGAATCGAAGTGTCCGACGATTGCATTTCCAGCGACTTGAGCTTGGTCTTGGGGTTGTTGGGGTCCCGCCACATATGCGCCACAAAGGCCCCTTCCGCGATCTCAATGCGGCCACCGCACCTGGAGGGCCGAAGGTGGCTGTAGGTGGTTGGTGTTTGAAGAATGTAATGTATGATGATTCATGGGGCTGCATGTGTAACTTAATATGCTGTACACATAGAGTTGTGTATAATTGAATATATAACTGTGTATAATTGTCTCAGGAATAATGGAAAAGTGCCTTTGGCAAAGAAAGCACAAACAAAAACAGGCCAGGCACAACCAACTTCGCAGTGACTGGTCAATATTTTCACCACCCCAAGCAATCATGTGATCCTCAGCTGGTGGGAGAGGGGATGCGACTGAGATCGGGGAAAACACATTGGGTTAAAAAAGGAGAGGAACAAGCGTTTTTATTTTGGGGGTTACAGTAGTAGTATGTCTGCGACTGTCTATCTATGTCATGTGAATGGCCGGATATTCATGTTTTTGAAGGATGGTAAACTTGCATTTGGGACCTCCAAAGGTCATCGAAGGTCCATGGAACATGGGAACTGCCCATTGTTTTGTTCTCGCCTGCTTTCCACCCCGACTCAGCCGCAGCGACATTCCCAGCAATAAATAAGTTCTATATATATATATATATGTAGCACGGTGCTTATCTTACTAATTATATATATATATTATATAGCCTATTTTAATGGTGGTTGGGGAAAACAAGGGAAACAGCTCAAAAATTTGAAAAACTTTCTCGAGCAAATCAGTGATGGGTCATCATAGCCACCAGTTTCCTCCCACCAACGCTTGCTGAGAGCTAGCAGCCCTCCACTCATGATAGGTACGTCCCTCCCAGGGTGCGTCAACCATGTAAAGTCTGCGTTCCACATCCTTGGTTGGGAACATTTGGGGACACTGTGGCGGTACGCTGATGGAATGAAGCTGGCTGGTCGAGGAACTTTTCCTCGCGGTCCTTCTACCGTGGCTGGAGTCCATAGCTAGGACATGTGTGGATAAATTCTACCATGTCCCCAGACAGCTCTTGGCTGTATGAGGGCTGTCCAGGCTTCAAATTGCCAACATCTCAGCTGCTTCCTGCTCCTTCGTCTGCACCAAGCGTCATGTAGCAGGCGTGACTGGAGGAGCCAGCAGTTTCTTCCCAGGTGTCGGGGTTCAATGCAGTAATGGTGGGCACAACCATGGTGCGATGGTCTCCCGCGCGGTGCATCTGCTTCAGAAAGGCCTCGACTCAAGGGTCCGTGAAATCCTTCAAACCTGTGCACATGTCCGACATAATATGAATACCAGGATTCAAAACGATTCAAGGTACAACCCATGTCCTACATTGACATGTCTTTTTCTCGAAACATGTGAACACCCTGCCGCACCACCTGGCAACTCGCAAGCTTAGCTGTCAATTGCACAGCCGGCAACACCAAAACAGCATTGTCTTTAAACACAAACATAATTTATGTACTGTATGTATATGTATATATGATATATATATATATGTAACTATATATATATAACTATATATATATAAGTATATATGTTGCACCTTCGAGTTCTGCTAATCTTGCAAAACCTGACCTATCGCCCATTGTTCCTCTGCCTCCTCCCAGCCATCCCTGGGCTTCACATGGCAGTCGAAGAAAACCACCACATCACCCAGTGCAGCGTTGCCGCCCGTCTTCTTGGCTGCGATGAGCCCCAAGGTTTTGTTGTGCCTGCGTCCAAAAATGCTTGGACACTGAAATGATTGGCAGTCAAACTCATTAGGAAACATAAAAATACAATACGGGACCAACGCCCCTACCTCTAAGAGAAGCTTTATCTCTGCTTGACCGCGAAACAATTGTCCAAGATGTTAAACTCATCCAACAGCCCCCGTTCCCCTCCTCAGCAACCGAACAGCGACGCTGCCGCGCAGCTGCTGCTCTCTAGGGGGATCAAAGCCTTCTGTCACGTGCAGGGGCGCCGGCAAGTGCAAATCAAGCCTGCAGCAATATGGCTGCCGTTGCTTCGTGTGTGTTCAAAAGGATGCTGGACTGAGCAAATAATGTGAATCCATTTTTCAATGGGCGGATTCTGGAGTGGAGCTTTAGATCATCTTTCAAGCATCCTCGTGAAGCGTCCTGTTTTGTTTGGTGTATGCACTAAATAGAAGGGGTCATCGTGGAGATTGTTGGCTTGGTACATTCTGTGGAAAATGTAGAGCATGTGCAACCGAATTGAGCTGTGTCGTTCCATGGTTTGCGGTGGAGTTACACAAGAATCAGCCGGGTCTTTCGCCCAAAGGCTTTCCCGCTGCCTTTGGGAACAGTGTTGTTCTTTTTTTTCACGGGCCTTTTCAACATATTTACTTTCTCGCCACTTTCGCAGCAAAAAGCTTGTTTCTTTAACATGATCATGTGTTCCACCAAAGCTTCCACAACTACATTCGAAACAACAAACCCAAATCGCTTCCGTGCCCTGAGTTGTTGCTTTTGCGGGCCAATGCCCACAGCTCATCAAAACTCTTTTCTTGAGGGTGTGTGACGCTGCTGAAGTGGCTCTTGTGACATTGACTTGAGAAAGGTTAGGTTTAAAGTTTAAAGAACAATACAGGAACCCGGTGCTAGCTGCTGGCGGCTAGCTAGCGGACTTGGCCATCTCACAGCACAGTGAAAGCAAGCAAAAATAAAAAATGCTGAACCAAGTGCTGGAAGCTTTGGTGAGCTGCCATCCTTGGCTCACATCCACTCGCAATACAAATCCACTCATTGCATGTGTCCACTCAGTAAGTGAGCCATGCAATGACACAACTTCTTTCTGCAGCACGGGCATTTCCCAGTCAGCCCGCCCCTTCATGGCCATGGTGCACGGAAGGCCCCTCGACAGAAACGATTACACCGGTGTAATATGGTGTGATCGAAACAAGACCAGACCAGGTTCATCCACCACAATGATCTCCTTCAAGCGATTCTTCTTTGTATGTTTCCAGACCTTAGGCGCAGCACAAAATGCTGGATCTAAGTGTAGGCCATGGCCACCTTCCCCTTTGAAGAACTAGACTTAATCTCAATCTCAGCCACTCAATAGGGATACTTGGCACGTTGGCCTTAAAGCTTGCATCTTTAATTAAATATATAATCAATCGAATCGACGCGACGAACTCAACATGTCTATCACTCGGTCCTGTTCAACACCCTTCCCCTCGAAACCTTCAACATCACATCACCCTTTTGTGGGAGGGGTAAGCCTCGGTATCCAAGGCTCAATGGGATGGACTTCGCTCCAGTACACCCCAGCTCAGGTCACGAAGGCCCCTCCAAATAAACGATTCATACATGGCCGGTCTCCTGTTTAAAAGACATCAAATCATCATCCTCGTCGTCGTCGTCATCATCATCCATGAATAATCAACCATCGTCATTGCGACGACCATAAATCATCCATCATCATCCATCATCTGTTGTCCTTTCATGTTCGGAACATGTCCATCTTTCTCTTCCATCCTTAGAGCTTCTGAACCCTGTTTCACCAAGCATGCGATGGCATGCGGTCGTTCGATTACCCTAGGCCAAGAAGCTGACTCCACGGTGCGTGAGGCGTACTCTCCCTCAAAGGCACAGGGGAGAACCACGCTGAGCGTCTCACCAAGCCATGGCCGCGCATCCTGTGTTCAGCTGGGATTTATCAGGCACATAGACCACATGCAAGTGGTGAATGACATCACAGGTGATTAGTTTTTCAGTGTTGGGCGACGTGACCAAGAGAGGTGGTCTGGAACAGACTCCCACGGCGCAATTTGGAAGGAGCCGTTGAATCTGGAGTTGTCATTCATTGTTATCCAACATCTTGCATGTGTTTTGCATCCTATATCTTGTCTTGCCTAGGCCTAGTTCCCGAGTTGGACCGAGTTGGAGGTCCTAAACGCGTCCTCCCAAGAGCAGGTTCACATCCACCGTTGTATTGAATCTTGCTCCACAGCTTGGGAACCCAAAGTGCAAACAAATCTGTGGTCGCCAAATTAGTTCACAAATGGCCACAAGCCTTATGCCTTGAACGTGATGATAAATAATTGAACGTTTTCAAGGCATCGGAAAAAACTAAGGAAAGCCGGACGAAGCTCATTGTTGAGACACACACACACAAATGTATTATATATATGTATGTATATATATATATGTGTGTGTGTGTGTATGTATATGTATACACACATATAATACACACACATATATATATATATATTTGTATATTGTATTATAATAGAAAGCCCATCTCGCTCACCCTTGACCCTGCCTGATCGTACCCTCTCTTTACCCTTTCAACGCTGGCTGTGTGCGCGGCACCGTTGGTGGGTGCAGGAGGTGGCTCCCACGGCTTGTCCTCGCGGGGTGGGACAATCACCCACACCAGCTCCAGCGGGTCTGTGAACCAGGATATCGATGGACATCATGTTGGAATCTGGCGGGTGTGAATAAACAGCTACACATACTCTCCCAATCTCTGTCTCTCTCTCTCTCTCGTTCATGTTCCATCCTGCTAGGACATTTGATATGATCAAGGCTGTGCAGTTTCAACAGTTTCAACCTTACATCTTCGTTGCTTATGTCACAACGGTTTCTGCTACCGGCTTAGCTGCACTGCAACGCAATTAGGTTGAAGGGAATGTTTGGGTGCATGGGTATCTCACATAGCATGGCTGCGACACTTGCGACCCTCTCCAGAGTGTCGACATAAGATGCCAGAATCAAGAAGCTGGCGGTCAAGATTGTAGTGAGCCACTTCAGCACACCCTAGCCAAATGGAACATCGGACATCTTGAACAACCGTGCCAATCACACACATTTTGGCCCACACCTGGACCACACATGGGTCCAAGAAAAATACATTAACATGACAAACATGTTGATGAGTTTTCACCCAAGTAAGATCCAAGCTAATGAGAAATGAATTCTTCCTTGCTTGCCCGTATCTTACTTGTCGAGCCAAGGACGTAGGACCGTTGCCAAAAAGGTGCCCTCCCGCTGGCTGACATGAAAGCATGACCTGTGAACGGGGCCATACCATTCAGTTTGTGAGTGGATGCGTCGGGTCTCACCACAGATGATGGTTTGTGATTGCGGCCAGGTCGCCCAGAATAAACACAAAGGGATCTTGGAGCTTACTGATTTTGTGGTCTAGAGTCTAGAGTCTAAAATTGGATTGTGTGAAATCCCGGCCCTAAGAAGTACGACGTGCAACACTTGCGAAACAATAGGCAGCCCGGGGACTATGGCAGGAGTCTGACAGACCTCCAACTCAAGTCCAACAAGCCATGGAAAAGAACCCCTATTCAAAGGGGGAAAACAAAACAGCACCTCGAATTTCGAAAGGCATGCGGGAGCCCGAAAAAAAATGAACACAAACAAAAGGACAAAATGGACACCATGGCATACCATGGGACACCCCTTCTTTGAAGAGTCTGCCTTGGGGACGGCCACTACGATGGCAATGCCCAAAGCCCCTGACAGCGCCAAGACCAACAAACTGAAGCTTTGGAGGATGTGCTGGGTGCCAACCTCACAGTGCGTTCGGGTAGTGTCAAAGAAACGGATGGCAAAAGAAACCCCTAAAAGAACGGCAGCATTTGCTCCAGGGGCGTTCGTAGGTGTTCAGCCATCAAACGAGACGTCACTTTAAATCTGCGGTCCGGTGCCCATGACCAAAACATTCAAATACTCCCCTGCAGATCAACATGGACCCCCAAAACCACCGAGTTGTAGAGGAAAATAGTCTTCCACCGGTCAATTCTCAGGTTCCATGTTAGTTTGCGTGGGGGTATTTCGGGTAGCGTTGTCAAGTTTGCAGCAGCACAGGAGGATGGCACGGAAGTAGTGGACCTTCTGCCACATGTGGACTCCTTAAAGGTTTGACATACCTGCCGGGCTCCTGGTATGTCACTTGCGGTTCAATATCTCGAAATCAACAAAACTCAAACACTTGTGCAGCATAAATCCAGCTACCAGGTCTGTTTCTATACCCTTTTGGCCTGCTGACATCGGAGTTGTGATGATATGTCCCGCCTTTCCTATTTAGCGACGTATATATTCACACTGGGTCCAACCCCACTTCATGAAGGTCCACGAACCCCTCCATCGTCACTTTTGAGACATAGCATGCCAATCTTAACCCTATCACCACATTCCCAACAACATTTGCCACCATTTCCAGCGCATTTCGCCCCAGCGACCACGGAGAAGACCAGCAGCACACAAGGAATGGAGTCCACGCACGGCCCCGAGCGAAGTGACCCACTTCGCTCGGGCTTCAGCGCACGTGCCGGGGAGCCCATGGGAGGCGGATTCGTGTGCCAGGAATCACCCGGAAAAAAGGAGGATGCTTCTCTGCCAGGCAACGAAGAGGGGAAGATGCCTGGAGAAAAAGAAACACATCTGCTGGTATACCAACTAGATACTAAGGGCAGGGTTTGTAAACAGGCCGTAATGACAGTGACACGAAAATAGAACAAACATAAATGTCCCTCTAAGAATGCCTTCGTTGCCGATTCGTGCCTATTCTATCTATTGGGCCTCTTAGGGATCCTGGGCTGGCTCACGTGTTCTGGTTTCTTCGTCAAACATTCTTGGAAAGTTCTTAATCTGAGAATCTATAGGTGGTTACCTGGTTATCTGAAGGTCCAGCAGCTGCGGTGTCTTTCTGTGTCGCACCTTTTCAGGCTTTGTCCATTTTCAAGGACGGGTACCGAAAGAGCCAATGGCGCCAGCTGGCAAAGAAATGTGGTGCCATTCATCCCAAAGACTTGTGCCCCAGGATCACCAAGCACACCTGTATCTTATTTACGCACCAAAGCGCACATGGATTTTGCGTTGGTTTCTCAGAAGCGAACGGTCAGTCATGCCGATGTCGGCCAGCCAACTTGGTTTCCCCCCTGGCTCAACACCCCAACATGACCTGCGAGCCCCCATGGTCAATAAGTGCATTGCCCATCAACAAATAGAAACATAATGACATCTAAATAGATCTATACAAAAAAAAAAAAGCAATTATAGCTTGAACATTAAAAAACACACACACACACTGCATAATCCGATGTGTGAAGCACCTCACACAAATCCAGGTGATGATTTGATTCCACTGGGGCCACGTCCACCATACTTGATTTCTGTCTCTCTCGGCTCAGTCCGCAGCCTGGCTATGCCAACACATCTGCAGCTTGCCGAGTTAATCGCCTTGGCAGTGCAAGCAATCCCAAACATTTGTCGGAGCTGGACACGCTCAAGCGCCAACATGCTACCCCAAACATACTCCACGCCACACTATGTGTTCTTAAATGTCATTAATCCTGATAGATTCATTATGCTGGCAAAAAGTAAGGCCCTCAGTCACTTGCCCCATCTCCACAGACCTTTCAGCCTAACATGTTTCGCGGCCGAGGACTCGCTTCCTGTCCAGCGGATTGGAGCGTATAGATCTACCCATCTTGGATGAGCTATCCGCTGCCACTATGTACAACACGTCTGCCAGCGAACCTGAACCTATAAACCAAGCGTTTCAAACAATCAAGCAATTTCCAAGCGCTCGAAGAACCTCAGTCATCCGGCCAAAAAATATCGCACGGACCACAAGCGATTGCTGTTTGAGCGTTTGAAAGCATTCATTGTGTACATATGCAGTAGTTATATAGTGTGTATATATATACACACATAAATATGTAAACTATATATTTAATATATATATATGTTATAACGTTCACTATACATGTTACTATACATGTTCTACTTCAAGAAAACCACCCGAACCTGCACCAGCCAGCAACACCCCGAAACAACAATGCTGAAAAGAATTAGCGTCAAGCAGAACTTGTTCAACTTTAATTATGCATTGCAAAATGCCTGTGAACACTATGAGACAAAGAAGCCTCATACTAACTATACATGTGCACGTGGACTCATTCCGCTCACAATGCCTTGAGCTGCACGATGCTGCGCGTCAGCACATGTCGCCGAGGCGCACCCCGGCCCTCGGCGAGACTCTCCTCACTCTTGCGGGGCTCTCCCCCTGCAGAGGGCCGGTCCACTTCATCCAGAAGGGCGTGCGCAAAAGTTGCAGGAAGAGCCTGGGTCTGCGCAACAAACGTTGACGCTGTGGCCGAGTAAATCTGTCGCCCCCTTCCAAATCTGCCAACTAGTAACTACCATAGCCAGGGGTTAAATTTAGGCCTCTAGACATTCAACAACCCTATCTGCGGCAGTGGGAATTCAACAGTTTGCAACTTGCCTGAGGCAATTGCAAGGCAAACAGAAACCGAGCCTCCACAAGACCAACGTTTTGACAAACAGGCCCAAGTGAAGGGGGGTAAAACATGGTAAAACCAAAGGTGAACAGAGGGGAGGTGCGCCGTCCCAAAGCTTTAAAAGGCAATGGACAAGACATTGCCCGGGCAAGTAGGAGTGATCTAATCCATCTATCTATCTAACTATCTATCTATTGTCTGTCTGTCTATCTATCTATTATCTATCTATTATGCATATTGTGCGTAGTTGAATGCAAAACCATCAAACATCTATTGGTTGGAGGGCCTGCTTACTCAACACAGAGAGAGAGAGACCACAACAAAGCAACATCTTTTTGGTCTACCGTCTCTTGAGCTGATCCATCCAAACAATAACCTTAATTACCCGATATTACCCGTTGCTTTTGAATTCAGCTCCCCTGACTCGCCGGGCCTCTTCGCCAAGGCCATGTCTTTGCCTCGGGGTGAGGCCCTCACTTCATGGAGTTGTTCAATGGCATCTCGCTCCTCCTCGAGCATCGTCTTCCTGGCTCCGTCTGCTCGGTGATGACTCTTGGACAAAACATCCGCAAACACCATGCTGCACGAGGGAAAGCATGACACATAAGTAACCAATTATATAACGCATTTAAGTGTGAAGGTTTTTTTGGTTGTGCTGGCAATGTCTCAGCATATATTAACGAGTAAGTGGTATGAATTAATTTTCCGTTGGATAACTTCTAAATAGGAGCTTGAAACATGGCATGTTCATAGTCGAGTTGGTATGTTGTGCTCACCCCAATAGACCTCCTTGAACACAGTGACCATCGCATTTGTATGAAGGGGTGGAAAAGGGTAGAAGTTCTCACCCAAGTTGAAGAGGACCTACCGTTCCAACCCTATATTATGATTTCCTCAAGGTTTGGCAGTGTGAGCGATGTTCCTTTTGGGAAGAGTCGGCACGGTGCACACCCCGATGACGATGATGCCAGATCGTCGGGTCAAGGAAATCATATGAAATCATCAATCATCAATCCGCGTAGAGGTCGTGAATTGTCTGTACCCCCCGTGCATCTTCCCCGTGGTCGTATCATCAGTGCCAAAACCGCGGGTCTCCGTGTAGAACCGGTACGTGGGATTGTGATTTTATGAAAGCCAAATTAATTGTGATTCTATTTCCGCTAGATGTGGGGAGTTTGCGTCAGGTGACTCCGGAAGTTTTTTGGGGGGCAGCCCACCATCCGTTGGATTTCAGTTCCAGGGTTGATCCGCTCCCACCCACAAAGAGGTTCACGAAACATGAGACAGGATGGGGCAAAATGAGACAAATGCCAAGTTTCTCTTCTGAGAGTGTCTTACATCTGAAGATGTGCGCTTCCAAAGAATCCGCGAAGACTTCCTCGGATTCTGTGGTGGAGTCGAGGACTTCTGGGGAAAAACATGCGACTGTGAAAGAAGTGAGCCTGGATGGCTCCAGTCTAATATATCTACATACTAACACAGTAAATAAGATGTTGCAATCCTACCCCCCGCTCATCTCCCCCCCATCTCTTTTAAAGAATCTGGATGTAGTCAACCCATTTCACGGAAAATCCAGTTGCAACGCCATGAGTCAGCGAGTTTCAAGCTGCCGTCGGTCGGGTTCCCCACCGACTCCGTGTCGGTGCACTCCGTGTCCGGCCCCGGTGACTCCGGTGGTGCCCTCGCCGTGGCGCCGTTCCGCGAGGTTCGCTGTGGGGAGGTCGGTCCAAAGTCGCGGGTACCGCAGTGACCTCCCGGAAAGGGCACCCAGACCTCGAGGAAGGACCTGTACCAGCCTTGGCAGTGAAGAGGCCGGCCGCGGCTGGCCGAAGAGGAGAGCTGGTGAACCCGGAAAAGCATGCAAAAAATGGTGACATCCTGTACCGGATCAGCATCGCTTTAAGCTCCGGCAGCAGTAGCACCCATCCTAAAACTTGAATCATTGATAAATAAGTTGATCTGGGCTGCAAGTGCCACTTGCATAATGCGGCCACCCAAACCCGGACAAGCACGCATCCATTCTTCATGAGATTGCCGTTGATTTACCATGGATGCAAGAAACTACATATATATAATATAGAGAGAGAGATGCTACATGATGCTACCCCCCAAAAAACCAACGTTTTCAGACAAAATTTCTTGCTTGTGTGTGAGAGTTGTCCTTGATGATAAAGCAGATGTATTGAAAGCAGATTTGTTCTTGATGGCCAAGCAGATGTACAACAGATGAAGCCTTTGGATGCATTGGCAAAACAGCTCATTTTGCCTTGCAGATCCTTCCGCACCCAGTACCGGGACATGGCCATTGCGACAATCCTTCCAAGTGGAGTCTTTCCCACATTGGGATCACCATGCATGCCAAAAGTGCTTTGTCCCTGAAAAGAGGGAAGAACTAGATGAAGAGGACAGAAGGGTTCACATCCACAAGTGTCAGGGGGAAGCCATGCACGGGCAAAGCTAAGACTCCATCGGTCATGAGGTTCCTCAGAGCTTCTTTGATCAATCTCTCGGGCCAGTCTTTGATGGGAGAATCCTCAGAGATGAGTTGCTTTGTGATCCATCGCAGTTGGGTGTTGCTGTGATGGCTTCGAGGGCCGTATTGCTCAATGAAATCAAAAAAAAAATTACACCCCCCCCAGAGCCCCCATAGATTCTAAAACGTTTGTTTCTTTTTTTAATTTTTTTTGAGCCTGCCAGGGTTTTGTGACTATGGCCTTTTGACATTTTTGATTTTTTTGAGCCTGTCAGTGTTTTTTCAATTTTTGGTCTACCCCACCTTGCAAAAATGCTGGCAGGCTCAAAAAAACAAAAAATTATACCACTAGTATATAGTTTATATTAAACATATATATTTGATCAGATGTAGGAAGATGTTCATTTAGCATTTTGATCAAACGCCACATGCACATTGCAGATTCAGATTTGTTGGTACCCCCCACCTCCCCTATTTGCATGAAAGTGCTGGTTTTGGGGGGGGTACCATATATATATATATATATGAGCGACGTGCAAAACCTCTTATGCGTTGTAGTGCGCACTCTTCCCAACGTTATTGTTTTTCTGTGAACCTCATCGTTCCTGAGGGTTTGGACACACCTAGCAACACGTACTAAAACCTTATCTTTTTTGTGACCTTATCGTTCCTTCACTTTACTTACTTAGTATTCACTGTAGTGATGCTGCCTTCATCGGAGGTTTTGGCAGTTGCTAATATAGCGTTAGGCAATACTCGAAATGTGTTATATATTTTAAGTAATTTAATGTATGATCATTTATATAATATCATTTATATATAATTATATATATATAAATCCCTGGTCTCTGAATATTGCACAACCTACTGCTTGGGGCATGAACGGAAGAGAAAGAAAGGCCTGTCCGCAAGCGAAAAAGGGATTCGAACAGGTCCCACTGCCCCTGACTCATGGAATCTCGCAGGGGAGGACGAGCACGAAAACGGCGCGATGGACCCGATGGACCCGATGGACCCGACTGTGCTGACCCATCGAGACCCATCAGCAGAGCCACTGTTGGAAGGCAGCACCTTGGATGAATCCATCTAAACAAACTGTTTCAGCACAGTGAGTCCAAAACCCGCTTCCAACCAGGCTCCACTACTAGGCCAAATGAAGGCCCATGTCTCTTTAACCTTGGATGTCTCAAAATTGTTCAGCTCCTGACTAACGCCAGTGGCCTCCCTTGTAACTTGTGTTATGAAAATGACAAATCGAACAATTCCGGGAATTCAAATTCTGATTCCATGGTCCTGCGTTGCAGTGTATGACTTCTTTGAGGAACTGGGGGGGCACAGCGGAGCAAAATAAACAACAAAATCGACCCGCCATCAACCGTCACGGCACTCTGATGCGCCCGATGTCCACATCCAGGTCGATCAACTTTTCGGTGGTAAGGTCCTCCCATTCAGTTGGATTTGTGTACTGGATGTCAACCACCTCAGCGGGAGCCAGTCTCTGCCACAAGCCTGTCATGGACATTGCAACTACCTAATAGAACTCAGGGTCTATCCAAAAGACCAAAGGGGATACAAAGGCTCCAACATCTACAATCAAAGAGAAAACACAGGCAAAACGCATTTTCATGCAAGGACTCACAAAGAGAACGAACCCCTAAAGTGGATGTCCTTTGCGATACATGATGCGTTGGTGATAAAACGTCTCAGGCCATACCTTCCCAAAACCGTCTCAATGTGAGTCCTGCAATGCTCAAATCAAAAGTCGGTCGGGCTAATCACCTGTGAGACCACCGCGCTGTAGTACGAATCCCTTCGGAGCGAGAGAACAGAGACACTCCTCCATCTCCTGTCTTCCCGCCATGCCTTCGGGTGAATCAAAGTCAACTCAGCGCGCTACAGTAGCAAAAGGAACAAACAATAAAAACGCGTACAACGTTGGAAGTACACGAAGAGCATAATTACTTGAAACATCTTTGAAGTAGCCGATAGTCATGCTGACAATTGCTGCATAAACACCTACACATATCACCTACAGTATAAAATCCCACCACCAAGGAAAAATCAGAAACATATAGAAACATTGCACAAGTCCCCGGCTTCCCCTCTCTCTTCGCCTGTTCCACGTATTCTCGCTCCAACTCAGGCGCCACCGGTCCGATGTCCCAGCCCTCGCATCTGCACCTCTTCCAGACCAAGGCCTCGCCCTCACGCCGGACACGACACCGCATGCCATTCCGGAGTTGTTGCTCGGTTGGCTTCGCAGCTGTAGGCCGATAGCCTCAGCTAGGTCCAGGTGGATGGTCATTGCCTGTTCTCTAGTCTGTCTGTCTTTGAGTTTGTTTCAGTGCAAGCGGTGCCACTACAGTAGGCTCATGAATGATGCGTTTTCAATTGTTAGGTCATTCACGGTCATTTACCGTAAACTGTTGGAAAATCCATGGAAGACCGCCATCTGCCATCTCACGTCCGTCAGGGCAGCCCAGTTGCTGTACAAGACGCCCTTGGGCCTCGGGGCCTTCGCTGGCGTCTTCGCTGGCGCGTAGGGCTTCCGCCAATCGCCGAAGATGTCTTGAAATCGCGAGAACTCGGACCAACGATCCACCGTCACCCGCGGCATCTTCACTCGTCTCAGCGAGAAGTCGGCCGTCGCCGACAGCGAAGAAGAGCCTCAGACTGGCGAAACACGAGCGAAACGACGCATCAGCGAAGCAAGCACAGCAGTGCCCAGTCCCAAAGGCGTTGCCCGTTGCCGCATCTCATTGCATTGAGTATGGATGAGGTTGGTGACGGTGACTTCTCCCAGAAAAATGAGGTTGGATTGGATGAGGTTGGATCCTCCGATGGGTTTCGCCACTCTCTTTCATTCCTCCCCGGCCCACGCCTGGCAGCTGCGTCCGGAGGATCTCACGGCTTCGGTCATCCTGTGCATAGGCCACCAGTGCACCCAGCGAGTCGGCCACGAAGACTCGGCACGCGCGGACCGTGACCTGGCGATCACCACGGACGGGGATTGAGGAGTTTCTGCTACAGGGGTCCCTGCAAAACATATTCCCCCCAGAAAGAGATGACAATCAAACAGTGATCACCACGTATATAATAATTTGGTTGATTTTGCAGTGTTGGAGGCTGAGGGCAAACCGCAAGAATCTGAGAACTGAGGATGGTTGGCCGTGCTTGGAATATTTTCCACTCCAGCCGTCCGACCCACATCCCAAGGCAGTCGATCAAACATGACACTCACTGTAGTTGGCATCCAGTCACACAAACAGAGCAGCCTCTCTCCGAAAATCTGGATGATCTAGGTACAAAATGGTACAAGTATCATCAAGTATCCATGTGTTGGTGACTTCCACCACGACCTGGGTGGGCTTCTCGGCCTGAGATTGGATGGAGGCTTGGTCCTCCGATGTGCCTGAGCGCTTTGGTCTGGGGAGGAGATGAAGTGGCGCAAAACAGAACAAGTCCTGGCAGCCTGCCAAACAAAGGATTTAATTAACAATAGGTTCATCATCCCAATGATAGTCACATTGTTCGTGCCAAAGCAAAAAGCCTTGACTTGAAAACATGCGATCTACCAACAGGAGCTGCGTTTCTTTGGTGGAACCGAGTCCGTGCGTTTCTTTCTTTCGATCGATTCTCAATAACGACGGTTAAAGCGAGCCATCTGGAGATGTACAACCATCGTAAAAACTATAGTAAAAACCATTATCATTAAAGACCATTATTTAATCAACTGCCAACATCTGTCGCCATTCAGGGTGACTTTACCAAACTTCCTTGACGCACACGTATTTACGATAAGCGATTCTCAGATATCACCGATGTTCACGGCAACTTGATGCTCCACGGCGACCTCCCGTGCCAGGCAACCAATGAGCAAGAACCGGCCATCACGAAGGAGCAAAATGGCTTGGAGCCTTGGCAGCCCAAGTGAAAACGGAGGTGCCCGGGATTCCACAAATGGGACGACGAAGCTGCATGAAACTGCTAAACATGCATTTATATGTTCAATATCAATTAATGTTAATTACATGCAGCATGGGCACAACCAGTTTGACCCTACTCGACCACTCTTGACTGCAAGATTGTTGGCGAACACACTGGGCAAGTAGGTTGGTTGGGTTTTTTTATACATCGATTGGTGGGTTGATCACCAAACTCAACCCAAATCTCACACTTCACTGATTCGCCAAAATGAAGAACACTTATGAGAGACATGGCGACCGACCAAACCGGCCAAGAACGTGAGAGTCTGAACCAACGCAGTGTTCTTCTGATTGGACGGCGGGGTTCTGCTTGCAAAGCACGACAGCATGGCTAGCCAATGCTAGCAAGGGACTTTCTATGAGGCCCCCGAGATCATCCACTGGCGTTTTGCCTTGCTCCTGGCATTACTACTAGGAACAAGAAGCTACTAGGAAACCGATTTGTTTTCTGATGTCTTCTGATTTTTCTAAGTCCCAGGGGCTGTCGGATCCAATAGCTCAACCAAAACCATGCGGCGTTCAGCGCCAGCACTGCGATGGTTTCCTCAGCGCAGTGCTGAAGGGCAAACATGTGAGAGGCATATGTGAAGGAACCACGTGTGTTTCCAGGGGAAAACGATTTAAACATAGAACCCAGAATGTTGAGAATTGAGTTGTTGTGGATTGCCGTATTTACCAGGATTGAAGATGATTCGTTAGCCAAAATCTCGCGCTGTCAGGCACCAGCCAGCCAGTGCCCCCCACCAGCTGCACAACCAGCACCTACGCCTTATTCATTGGCAGAAATGGGTGGTTCGAGGGATGGTGATCAGGCCCCGTCTTCTTGATGACTCTTTCAGCACTCACAACAGTACCAGTAGGGGCACCAACTACAATACTACTCTCATCCAGGCATCATCCAATAGTCTCCTGGGGACTGATAGGTCGCCCTTGTAACCTGGCACCGGCTCCAGACCGTGCTCGTCCCATTCGAAGAGCTGCGGCTCTAGGAAGTGCCACCTGGGATTTTAGGCGACAAATGGCTAGAATAATTTGGCTACAGAGCTACAGTATGCTTTGAGATGAGGAGCATTCACCTGAGCATTGGAGCAGGAAGTGGTATTCACCTGACTGCTAACAGGGTCGTAGAGTCCCGCACCTGTATGTGATAGAAGCGGCAAACCCCTGTGCCCATTTCGCCATCTATATACATCAGTATACAGGCATATACAAGCAGTGGAAGCTGGGACAGCTGCACAGGGGGCTTCGTTCGGGTTTGGATCAGGGAAGTGTCGGAGTGGCCCAGGCGAACGTCGATCGTCCCAGGCAGGGGATGTCGATATTTCGGAAGGAATCAGGAAGTTCTTTCTGAGACTGGTCAGAAGGAAATTATGATTAACATTGGTTATACAAGTATGATGGGGTTATACAATTGGTTATACAATTCAATTGATGGTTGAGTAGTTTGGGGTCTAGGTGCCTGACAAACACCCTCCATTGACAGAAGCCCCACCTGACGTGCAACTGCGCAAGCCGTTGCGTCTTTTGCGCCGTTGGTCTGGTGTCAGGGAGCCAAAGGTTCCAAGCATACAGGGCTTAATTGCAGCTCCAGTTCTGGAAGCTATTGACAGCCTGAAACTTTTTGGAGCCTTCTTCTCGACCGACTCACCAACTCTCTTTGTAGGTGGTTGGACTGATTCACTCGCCAACTTGCTTGGTTGCTTTGGGTTGTTGCTGGTTCACAGCACCCACCGGTTTCCCTGAGGTCACTCACTTCTTCGAATTTCAGAGGGAACTCAGCCCCTCAGCTGGATGAAGTTCCAAAGTCGCTTCCAGGCAGGCTGCAAATCTTCGACCTCTCCGGAGATGTCGCCGCTTCGATCCCAAAGGATGTATTTGAAGAGATCCTTACACATTGGCTTCGCGGAGTCAGCACTTGGGGCTGGGTGAGGTTTGTGAGGAATGTTGGAACTCGTCATTGATGGTCATTGGTGGCCTGGAAAACTTCCACCTTTGAGCAGGCGCCACATGCGCAAACCATTTTCCCGTGTTCGTGACACCAACAAGCCATGTTCATGGGTGTTTTCTCCTGCCCGCCGGGCCGAATGCACCGTTTTCGGTCGCGGTTATGTCAGGGCTCCAAGTCAGGATACCAAAAGGCCCATCGCCCATAACCCGTGCCATAAATGTCCACTTCGCCCACCTGATGAGATGCACGCGATGATGCCAGCGTGGTGAACGAACGAACGGCGTGAACGTGGGCGGAACGGACTGGCCCAAGAAAACCAATCTGATCCGTGTCAATTGGTAGTTCTGCGCGAGCAAAACATCGGATCCGCGTACCTCCTCAAGGTATTCTGCTGCAAATCTCTCTATGTCGAGTCAATCATCTATGTTTTATGTCCCCTTGAAATCGCCCGGAGGTCTTGTACTTGTTTGGGCCACCCGGACCACCGTCACCTATTCCACGCCCCCCAAACCGTAACCACACCTCAGTTCATTCCTTCATCTCGGTGATCTGGTCGGCGAAGTCCTTCAACTGCCGCAGTCCCTTCACCGAATAACCCGCCTCGAAGTCCAAGCCCTCGCGTTTGGACAAGACGATCTCGAAATTCCTGGAGCTCTGAGGCTCCATCATGGGCTCCGTTTGGTCATGGATCTGTTGCTGCAACAAGTTGAGCTATATATTAGGTGTTCTGTCAGCTACGAATGATGATTGACATCGGCGATGGAGAGAATCCACAACAGCACAGTTTGTGGGATTCCCATGCACAGGTCTCAGGGACTGTCTGGTGGTATCCATTGGGTCTGTCCGTTCTTGCCTGTAACTGTCAGTGAACAATTATTATAAACCATTTTTGGACAAGGCCCTAACTAACCATCATCATCCACTGTTACAGGTATATAATAGGATAGATCCAAATGGATACCACATATCCGTATAAGTATAAGGATCAGAAGGCCGGGTATCTGGACAAGGCAGTCCGTAGGTGCTGGTGTGTTCAATGGATAACACCAGGTCCTGACCTGAACATACTGCGCACAACCGTGCAAAACTAAAAACAAGAACACGGTTGTGCAATGGAATGCCACATACGACTTACATCTTCTGCACCTCTCCGTCCTGCGATACCGTTCCACCAGGCCATGCCCGAAAACACACACGTTGGACGCCGGCGCTGGCGGTACCAGCAGCTCCGCCAGCTCCGCGCGCGACGTCTCCGTCGCGCTTTGTGCGAAGTGTTCCGCGAGCTGTGCGAAGCGCTGTGGAAAGGTCGGGCCCACGGTGCTGGTGTCCAAGATGTACCTGGGACATCGGCTGGAGTCTGGAGGCAGAAATGGGATCATGTCAAGTGGCTGCAGTAGCTAGAGCTAAGAAGTGTGTTGTTGGTTGTGTTTCCTGGATTGATGGGAAGAAATCGAGATATGAGAAATTACATACATGAAATTACGTACCATAAATTGCCTTTAATTATGCAAAACGCTCCCAATGTTCGATGCTGCTGAATAATACTTTTCTACTCTATGATCTCCATGTGTCTATTCTAGGATGCCCGCCTAGAGCTTCTGTTGGCAACCGCAGTTAGGTCAATCAGAGTCAAGCTGCCGAAAAATCTAGCAATATTGACAAAGCGAAACCATCCTCGTGAAACAATCTATAGTATAATATGTATAATCTAGTTCTGAATACTTGGGCCCAAATATTTGGTGGGTTCCTACAATAACCATCCATAACCAGTCGCAAGTAGGGAGAATATGCCACGTTTACTGCCATTTGGGATGAAGCATTGTGCAAAGTCGGTTGTTTGCGAATCCAGACACATGTAGGAACTAGCATGGACCAAAGGGTGGGTTCGATAGCGATAAAGCATAGCCAATCCAGTGAGGTCGAAGTTCATCAAAGGAGTCTCGATGTAGGTGATGTTGTTGACAGAGTAGATCTTGTTCTCGTCTGATCCGCCGATCACGACCACCACATCTGCCCAATTGCGAAACTGCACGGCCTTCAACGACTCAAAGAGTGTGTTCAAGGGCTTCTGGTACTTCCGGTTCGAGTTGATGACCAGCTTAAGAATCCCTGCCTCTCCATCGAGTCGTAAGGCAGGTACAAATATGAAAATGGAGGCGACGAAGACTGTGCAAAAGCCCATCCGGGCCCCTCCGGCACAGTCCTCTGTTTGGCCTTCTGGAGGACCTGGCCTTAGCGCCTTGAGCCCAAAACATCGAGAGCAGGGCTGAGATACGTTGTAGACGAAGATTCACAACGTGAACTCCTGCTACGAACAGGCTTTCGGGCCTTGGGATGGTTTGAAAAGGCTCCCAAGCCTTAAGCCTACGACGTCTAGTCCTGAGAAGCTGGTTGAGATCCTCAAATGGACAAGGCCCCGTGGCCACTTGTCATGGGCCAAGTGGAAAGTCCTTGTGGAGATTGAGATTCATTCAAACTCAGCGTACATACAAGCTGTCACTTTGCTAGGTCATCTATATATATATATATATACGAGGTCCAGTATACTTAGTGGATCTTAGTGGTAGGCCTAAAGCTGGAACATGGATGGTTGAGAATAGACGGTGGACCATCGTGGTACACTGGCACACCCCTCCAGAAGAAATACCCGATAAGTGGGTCTTAAAGCAGCACACACGGGACTTAGACTCATCTTGGTTCAGTCGATGCCCCCGTAGTTGGTGTCTGCACTGGGTCTTGGAGAGCAGAACTGCCAACGAGCCACCAGATCGCCTCCAGATCGAAGGGCTCAATGGAGCAGAAATACAACTCATCGTCCCAATCGATCGGAAAGGGATCTCCCCGCTGTGGGGGCGATGCCAAAGCGGTGTTTTCCTCGACAGCGATCACATGCCCATGGCCATTAACAAAGGCCACTTGCAAAGCCGAAGTTTTCAAGCACAGGTGCCACTCACGCAGCAGCTGGCGCCAAAAGCTCTGGCCCATTGGCTCGGAATAAATCCAGCCGAGCCAGGTGGAGGGCCGAATTTCTTTCACATAGGCCCTGGCATCAAGCTGTTCCTGGGCAAAGCAGAGGTTTCGACACACCCTGGCCGCCCCAAAGGCCTCCTCAACAGGCAAACACTCCAAGATCAACCGCCAGTGGAGATGCGTGAGGCCCATGGCATGAGAAAACAGTCACCTGCTAAGCCCAAAACAGCAATGATCAGTCCGAATCTCCTCAAGCTGGGCCCCAAGATGTGGTGCTGACTACTAGCTTCTTGTTTCTAATAGCTTCTTGTTACTACTAGTAAGGCACCTGTTACTACTAGCGTGGCACTTGTTACTGTCTGACCCTGTGTTCCACCGGGCATGGTGCACGTCCGTTCCGAAACGGGCTGTCAACGCGGTGCTCAGCACGGGGCGATCCGCAAGGGCCGCACCTGCGGGGCCACCGTGTGTTGGCCACACGCCATGGAAGCGGCCGCACGCATCTAGCAGAGTTGTAAGGGATCATCCAGGCTGACCAGTCTGGTACAACCTCTCTGTTCGGAGCTTTTGACATTAAGTTATCCTTGGCTCATTCCGAGCCTGTTCCCACAGTATCCATGACACAATTTAGACTGAACAGTTCAGCTACCTTTACCCGCAAAACAACCTCTTCGGGCCAGCTACTCCAAGTACTCCACAACTATTTTAACTCGGCGCCTCTCGTCATTTGCATCTGATCCACCCTCTTCAGGCACGGTGTCGATTCGATTCGGAAAGGTAGGTTGCAGTATGGCGTCGATCAATCAAGCGCTGAAGCAATTGCAATCGGATTGCATAGCCCATAGATCCACGGTCCTTGGCGGCTGAAGTGCCATTCAGGTCAAGAAGAACGTCGTCCTGCAAACAACAGCAAGGAATTTTGTGACTTCACTGTCTGCCAGTGAGGAGATTCCAACTGGTTCAGGCGAGATGAGGTCCTAAGGCGCCGTTATTATTCCTCGTGTCCATCAACACCCTCTCCTTCCCCACCGCGGCCAGGAACCCAGCGGCCTCGCCACATGACCAGCGGCCTTGCCACCGCTCCAACGAAAATCCCGCGAGGACCGCTCAGGTGCCACTTGAAAGGAGGATGTCTGCAACAGTATTGGTTTGGACCATCTTCCACTGTGTATGAAGCAGGGAAAAAAGAAGGTGTTGATCCCATAACCCGTCTTACTGGTCAATCAATAATGCCCGAACAAACAACACCCTAGAGGGGTTTCAAGCCCTATTATGGGAACCCCAAACGTGATGAAATGTTCATCGTTGTGAGCTCAGCCACAGCCAGTGAGCCTGGAATTGGTTAAACAGGACAGAACTAGCACATCTCAGAGGCAACAAATTCGCAATCCGGCGCCCACCAAAAGGTGTTCAATTTTGCCATCCCCACGTAGCGCGATCCGTGCGAGATTGTGCTTCAAAAAGGCATTAGGGACCAGAACTCTTGGCCACACATGCCCTCTTAGAACAAGGATGGGCGTCGAATGCGTTGAGCCTCGAACGTTGGCCTGTTCAAGACACTATTGACCAGTATACTGTTTTTAAAAGCATGCCCTGGCCCTGGCCTGATGTAATGATCTTCACCACTTCACCGGCGATTGAGGTCAAAAAAAGTTGCATCTCATGATCAAAATGCTTTATATTGTTTTTACACATGGTTATCTAAAACTTTACTTGGTTCGCTGCCCGCTGCATTGTATACATCTATCTATATATATATTGTAATATGTTATATATATATATATGCACATTGTATATCGTATAGCTTAGTGTCGCCAAAGTCACCAACGTGAGATCCTTCTGGCTGGTTTGGCCCCAAGCGTTTCGGGAAGGGGAGACTAAAGCCGCTATTTCAGCTCCAGGCCATCGGCGGCCATCTGCCACGTTGGCTGTTTCAGCTTGCCTGGACTCGTCGGAGAGTTGAACCCTCAAATCACAAGAATGTTTAGTCGGGGAAGCCAAGGATAGCTAAGGAATTAGCAACCCAGCAAGCATCTCGATTGCACATTCACTCAAATGTCACACGCTTTCACACGACCATCTACATAGCATGTCTGGAGGGCATTCACCAGCACGGCTGCAAATGCTGCGGGCTTTTTTCATCAGCAGCTAGACCATCCAAGTGCACTGCGGTAATGCATTGCTTCACTGCTTCCACCACTGGCCAGCAAAGAGGCAGGGTTCCTGAGAGAGCAGTGGTCAAAACGCACCCTTTTCTTTAGCACAATTGTGTCTGTATTGCTTGTTTGGGCATGGCTATCAAGTCACATAATATGGCTTGTATAGAAATCGTTTCACAACAATTTTTGCAATATACACATCTGTTGCTGCATAGTGCCAGTGGCACTTTGATTGCGGAGTGCAGCTCAAAATAGTTTGGCTGCCCCAAGAGCAGCCTCCAACATGCTTGTTCTTTGATGTTCTTTGCAATGTTATCCTGCTATGTTCTGACATACCATATATATACACGACCGTATGCCTGCATTCCACAGCTCAAGGTCGTGAACAACCCACCGATGGGCCGCTAGTACTGTCCGACTCTGCCAAACGGCTCCCCAGCTGCTAACCAAGCAGCCCGAGGTCAGCAAGTCCTGGGAGAAGGACCGAGCAGGTGACCCCCAACCGTGGCGGTGCCCCAAACGGGGTGGTGGGTGCGGCACTTCCGCTGACGACGAAACAGGTTGAAACAGCGGCCTGTTTGGAGTCTCCTCTCCGATTCTGTTGGTGAACTGCGAAACCATGAAGGTGACTGGGCCCCGTTCAACCTTTACATGTTAGACGAGCTTTCTTCACAACGAAGCCCCTTTCTTGGTCCTCCTCACTCAGAGTTCCCACTCGTGAAACAAACCCTTGGCATCCCTTGACCAAAGGCTCTTGGGCTATGCTTGTACTTGGCAAGATCCACAAACCATGCCGTGGTTGGCAGCATCGACCATGGTCGAAGACGTCCTGAGGCGTTGGGCGTCGCGGTCGGTGGGGACTCCGATAGATCTTGAAGCAAATCCGTCGCAAATCGGCATCACCCATGGCATGGTTCTGCTTTGGTCTTCTATCACATGGCAGGGTGGGTACCCATATCATCTGTTGTTGAAATATCAAAAGGAGATCAAAGGAGATCCTGAGAAAAAGATTGCCGCCGAAAGTGGTTACTCCAGGTTCAATAGTCACCAGCAGCGTTGAACAAAGGACCTTTGGCATCCTTTGGTAAGCTTTGGTATTGTTTGGTTCATTTTGAACCCCGCATGACTTAGGTCTCGCTTCTTGGAGTACAATGCATCCAAGTGACTCAAAAGTCGTCTGTTCACGTTCTGGCTACGATCTTCGACCCTTTGGGCAACCCACTGGACCGGTAAGTGAAGTTTTGCCTCGTACACTCCGACTCACTAACACTCTGAAGTGGAACCCCCCCCCCAGTTCGTAAAAGTCAGTCGGATTGCTGCCTTGCACTGGGTTGCCCATGCAAACAGCCCCACAGCCCTCCTTCTGATGCGCAAACCCAGTGTCCGTCCAGCACTGGGCATCTCCAGACACTCCATGAAGCCTGGTGTGTCGGAAGCCATGAGGCTGGGACTGGTTCGGTTGGGATTGATCTGAAGATTTTTCCACGTCCAATCATGTCCACCAACGAATACAGCACCAGGAAGTCTAAGGTCCATGTCCACCAGCGAATGCTACAAAGTCTGCCACCAACCCCATGCTGGATCAGTGTTGGTTCAACTTTCCATCCAGGTGACCTCAGCGTGTAGCTGCGTCTTTGCAGCAGGACGGCTGAAAAAGCAACGACCAACAACCCCTTACAGATCAGCTTCATTCCCCGGGCCCTCCTGTGGTTGCAGCACTGCAACTGGTCTTCAGGCTCTTCAAAGCAGGGTGGCTCGAAGAGAGGCGGAGGAGCGAAGTGCCAAGTCCACCCCAGCGCCATGCGCGACAAAGCTGTTCGTGCTTCACTTGCCTCAGAGCTGTACCTGGGCTCTCATCAGATTGTCACTGCCTTTGTTCATCAAAGACTCCGTTGTTTGGACATTGCCACAAGTCCATACAATTGGCCCTTTTTGAAACAGTCCGGTTGGCTGCTACAAGTAGGGTGGGACCCCTCATAGATCAGAAAGCAACTCATCTCACCCAAATAAACAAAAAACTCATTTGAATTTGAATCCGTCGTGGCCCCAAAAGTAACTAAACAAAAAACATTGAACATCCTTGAACAAGGTCCAACGATCCTATGATCCTAATTCAATCCATTAACGCGCTGTGTAAACTGTAAACTTCCACATGTTGGCCCTGTCTCATTGTCTCAGATTGTCTGAAGGGCCCAACACCACCTGGACCATCGTTTCGCTCCACGTCCCAGTCACTTGAAGGATGGCTCCCCGGCCACCCGTGGCCGCGTGCAGCGCCCGTAGCGCGCTCGGCGGCTGTTGAGGCACAGCACCGCCCCGGTGGGCGTGAAGCGCCGCACGGGCACCCGACGGTAGTTGAGGGCGGCCAAAAGGGACCACTCGGGGCCTGCGAGAGGAAAAATGGAAGCAAAACACACAAGAAAACACAAGAATCACTGCTTCAATGGCTTTAGTGTGTGTGTGTGTGTGTCAGTGTGTCACACTCTGTTCCAAAGAGTTTCTGTCCGATCCGTATCGCAGCGGGTGGCAGCAGGAACGAGAACCTGCCACCAACGAAGACACTCTTGATTTCCTGGTGATACTGGGCTGATCATCCCAGCGTACCCGCCGTGATCGCAAGCTGTGACTCCAATTTCCTCCGGTTTGTTTCCATGGTCCTTGCATGATACTTTTCCCCCAAACCCACTTTCCTGCAGCTGAGCTCGTCACCGCGCTGATTGTACAGATCGATCTCGAGATCACTTGAAAACACTGTTAAACCATACTGTTTCTCGCCGACTTTTTCACCTTGCGTTCTCTCACCATTTTCGACCTGGGAACTGAGTTAACTGAAAACCCAATGTCACGTGGGTGCACAGTGACTGTTTCTTCCGCTTTCTGCACTCGTTGGATTATCTTAACGGACTTTCGTTTCACCACTGTATTTCCAAAAACACCTAAGCCGCCGGGCTCCACGGATATCCAAACCGCCGGGTCAACGGAGAATGAACCCCGACGTGTTCACTACCCCAAACACCCCAACCCCTCCCCCCCGCTAATTAGGGTAACAAAGGGAAATGGTACTCGACACTTGTGTGTCGGTGCCTTTCCCTCTGTTGTCCCTTTTCTAGTCTACTCTACCCAGGCGGTTTAAGACTAAAGTCCCGCTCCCTAACTATTGCACTTAATTCATTTCTGCTAAGTAGTCAGTAATTCTAGAGTGCTAGGTAGTCATACACACACACACATGGACATACACCTCCCTGCCCCCCGCTTTCTTTCTTCCGCTTTTTGTCGCTTTTTGGGCTTTCCTTCAGGCTTAGTTCTTGAGGCTCGTTTCCCTACCCCAGTCAAGGGTCAAGGGCTAAGTATTGACTTTTTGCTACGCCTATCTTTCTCTCTTGCCCTTTTAGCGCTGCTCTTTCTGGTTTTCTTTCTTTTGTTTCTAAGGCTTTTTAGGTGCCTATTTCGGTTTTCCGCGAAAGCGCCGCAAAGCGGCTGACCCCCTGTACTAAAGGGTTCAATGCCACTGTTTCCACCACCACTACTCCATAAGGCAGGGGAACTGGGCACTCTGTGACTGACCCAGTTCAACGAAGCTAGGTCACAGAGTGGGATATTCGGATGGATCATCCGAACGTACCTGCGCCAGTTTTGAACTTTTGCACACGCTGTCTACTCTCCTGGTTTGTTTCCATGGTGCTTCATGTCTTCCTTCCCCTAAACAGGTTTCCCACCGCGGCTTTCAGCAGCCGTCCGCCGCTCGTTCGCTGCTGTCGCGAGTCTGCAGATGTGCACAAACTATGTGTTGAAACACCTTCAATTGATCGGACTCATCACCTTGCCGTTGAGCCATTCCTTTCCTCGGGGAATTGAGTGTAACTGAAAACCCATGTCAGAGTGTGTCACACTCTGTTCCAAAGAGTTTCTATTCGATCCGTATCGCAGGGGGTGGCAGCAGGAACGAGAGTCTGCCACCAATGAAGACACTCTCGATTTCCTGGTGATACTGGGACTGATCATCCCAGCGTACCTGCCGTGATCGCAAGCTGTGACTCCAATTTCCTCCAGTTTCTTTCCATGGTCCTTGCATGATACTTTTCCCCCAAACCTACTTTCCTGCAGCTGAGCTCGTCACCGCGCTGATTGTACAGATCGATCTCGAGATCACTTGAAAACACTGTTAAACCATACTGTTTCTCGCCGACTTTTTCACCTTGCGTTTCTCTCACCATTTTCGACCTGGGAACTGAGTTAACTGAAAACCCCATGTCAAAGTGTGTTTGTGTTTTTCTTCGTGGTGAGCAGTGCAGCATGGTGATGTTCGCTCCATCGAGGAGTGGGGCCCAAGAGCCTTTTTTGCAGATTGTAAGTGCAGATCTCGGCGCACGTTTTCAGCGCACAATCACACCGGAGAATCGCCATTCGGCGAGGACGCTACTAGGAACAAGAATGCTAACCGGGGGCTCCTGGCCGTACTACTAGGAGCAAAGAAGCCATTAGAAGATATTAGAAGCTTCTTTTTCTTTCCTACGGGTTCTTGTGCTTGTACCGACTTGACCACACAGGGCGCCGATGGGCGCCGTCAACAAAAGTCCTGCGCCTCCAAAGAACTTGGGTGAGAGTTCAAAGTTTAAAGGAGCTGCGTTTTTCATCATCTGGAGGTAGGAGCCATTCAGGATCCAGGGCCATCTGCCAAAGTAGATGTGCCCAAAGCGCCGAGGCACTAGTGCAAAACCTCAGAGTCGTCCATGCGGCCGGTCCAGGCATCCCAGTCCGCCAAAACGTGACGTGTTTGCTCGTGTTCTGTTTAAAGGTGCCAAACGCTATTAAAGATTAGTAAAAGCATTCCAACACATTCCAACACTTCTTAATTCCAAAATGGTGGACGGTCATTGATGCCATCCCAGTCAGAACCATCTGGGATCCAGAGAGCTCTTGGATCAGCTTCGATGAAAAGCTCCAACCGGGGAGGTGGAGCCAACCAATACCAGTCCAGGCGAGAAAAGCTCCAGTACTTGTAGCGCTCACCGCGGGCAGATTCCTCCGTTTTGACCCAAAACGGGTGCGGTCCGTCTTCGCCAGTGGTCACCGATGATTTTGGGACTTCGGGTTCACCAATCTCAAATGGATGGTCGTCCACCGTCGGCGTGCTGGCCTGGCTGGGGCCTTCTACACACAAACACTCAACGGAAACACGGAACCCCTTCAGAACTAAAAATGGTACTCACTTCATCGTCTCTAGAGATGTCTTCATCGTCTAGAGAGTCAGACGATCAGCTTCTCTTCTTTCTCCATCCGGACGAATGACTCCGATCGGGGTGATGGGTCGATCGGGGTGGTCCAGCGAGTTCGAAACGAGTCGCTTGTTGTGCCGTGATTGGTCCGAAAGCTTGGAGAAGATCGGTTGGATCAGCCATGCTCCGTCCGAAAAAAATCCGTCTCTCACCCAGTCCTCTGCCACCAGGATCTCAAAGCATTGCCACAAATTCCGCAGGTGAAACGCATTGCGACCATTGAGGGTCCTTACAAGATGAGGCTCAAAGACAAACCCTCAACATCACTACCAGCGGCAACTGTTGCATAAGTATGAAAGTAAAAAGGACGTTTGGTCTGCTCTGATAGGCTTCCAATGTAACAGCAATAAAGCAGAATACTGTCATCCAAGCAAATAAAAGATGCAATGAGGGAACCCCCTTTTCAAACACAGAAATGTAGAAAGCTACTTGTGGCCCAGAGGGGGGTGGCGAAAGCTAGGGAAAGAAACAACGCTGGGGCTCTTTAGGCAGCAAAAGCCTGGCCGGGAATCGCAACATGCCATGGCCAAGGGAAAAGGAGAGTGCCAACAGCGCCCCCCAATACGACCCCAACACAGCCAACACATGGCAACACACAACCACCCCAGCAACCGCAGCAGCCACAACAACAATAACTGTAACCAGCAGCGGCAGCGGCAGCAAGCAGAGCAGAAGCAGCAGCAGGAGTAGCTAGCAAGCAGCAGCACCAGCTACCAAGCAGCAGCAGCAGCAGGAGCAGCTACCAAGCAGCTACCAAGCAGCTACCAAGCAGCAGCAGCAGCAGCAGCTACCAAGCAGCAGCAGCAGCAGCAGCAGCAGCTACCAAGCAGCAGCTACCAAGCAACAGCAGCATCAGCTACCAAGCAGCAGCAGCAGTAGCAGCAGCAGCTACCAAGCAGCAGCAGCAGCAGCCACCAAGCAGCAGCAGCATCAGCAGCAGCTACCAAGCAGCAGCAGCATCAACAGCAGCTACCAAGCAGCACCACCAGCTACCAAGCAGCAGCAGCAGCAGCAGCAGCAGCAGGGAAAGAGTGAGCTTTCCTTAGAGTCTTTCGCGCCCCAACATTTGGTCTCGAACAATAGCACATATAGGTGCTGCCTGAGTAATTGTAGAAGGGCGACGTGGAAAGACAGATATATCTGATATATCTGTTTTTTCCACGAATAAATGCTGACGATGCAACCAGAAGCGGTGTGCATGATTGACATCCAGGGGTTGCATGCGAACATGTGTCAGCGACCGAAGACTCCGTCGCAACGCTTGTGCATGCTCCCTGTCGCTCGAACATGGAACGCGGACTACCATGAGTGAAGCAAACAGCCCGTTCAAACATCTTACTGGGTTCTGTCATTCATGTGTGTAGTAAGTATAATCTTTTTGATCTGCATGGATAGCGGATGGTGCATTCTGATTTGTACTCGTGGGGGTTGTGGGGTGGGTACATGCCTGTACAAGCTTCTTAAGGATATAATGAAATTAGCATCGTTTCCCGAATCAGAGGGAATGCAACTACTCTCGATTCTAACGAATAAGCTTTCTTGAGCACCAACAGCAGCCAACAACCCCAAACAGCAACAGCAGCAAAACGGAGCAGACAACAAGCAGCAGGCAGCCAGCATCCAGCAGCAGCAAGCGTGCAAGCAGCCAAGAGCATCCAGCAGCACCAAGCATGCAAGCAGCAAGCAGCAGCAACCAGCAAGCAGCCAAGCGCCAGGCGCAGATGAGATGCCAGCAGCAGCAGCAGCAGCGACCAAGCAGCAGCAGCAGGTACCGAGGAGGAGAAGGGTGGAGTTGAACCCCGCGAGGGGGGGGGGGGTCTAGTCCTGATATACCAGGTAATAGCACTCAGGTCCTGGGCTCCCACCCTCCTTGCTAAAGCAAGACAGACTCCAGCTAGCTACAGCTAGCTTTCGTGATTTGTAGATTGGTGATATGCTCTGTTAATCTCGTACCAAAACATCATCCTCAAAAAGCCTTGGGCATACTCGCACCATCTTACACCCAAGGCACGCCGCCAAAGGTGCGAGGAAGTTGCCGGGGATCTCTTCGTACTCCTGGCAACGTCGGGGTGCCACGGCGGGGTTCAGCGCACATGATCTCAACATGACACACTGCAACAGCTGGTTGCTGTGCAAGCTCGTGCTTCCAGGCTTTTGTCAAGACCACCACATCTCCCGGGTTCCATTGTGATGGATCTTCCCAGGCTCCTTGAGGGCAGAGCTGTTCTGAGCAAAGTGCAGGTGATCAAACAGCAATGCCTCTCGCCCTCGGCCATCGTAGACATAGTAGACCTGCACGCTCGACGAGATGGTGGAGACCGCACCGCCGGCGTGCATGTGGTTCAATGAAGGTCCTTACTTGTACCTTATTTGCATATATGCGTGCCAAACAATGGGGCCCGCAATGTCTCTCAATGCCATGTTGTTCATCCTTGCCGGCATGCACTAAGTCACTAATTAAGGAAAAAACGGCAACCTGCACATCCATGCGACAAACATCAACAAACCGGGATGACCGTCAGACCCACTGATTTCTTATGTACGTCCCTCACCTTTACATAAAAGTGGAAACCGGAGAATACCAGGACGTTGCTGGTCGTTTTGCCGACGATGATCGCCAGCATTCGCCAGCTGTAAGGTTCAAGTGCTATAACAAAAGCATGCCCCAAGCCAAACTATCTAATTGCACGAAAATGCATCGGCCTCAACAAATCCTTGCTGCAAAGCAACTGGAAGAACATGTTGTGTGTCTGTGTGTGACCATCGTTCATGGACCTCATCCAGCTCCCGCCTTCTTGGCCCAGTGGGCCTCTGGCGGCCCCGTCTCCGGACGCTCTGGGCGCACCTGGACCACCGGGAGGCACGACCGATGACCGACGCGGCCGTGAGTTCGATGCCGATGCGACCGTCATTGGAGCTCCATCACTGACCTGTGAACATCTGTGACGAACTTGCATGTTCTGTGACTTAGCCAACTCTCCACCTTGAAGAGAGAAGCAACTGAAGCAACTACTGATGTTGATCTCCGATCCGATAACCATCCAGAGCATGCAGCACAGCGAGCAGAATAGCACAACACACCATCAACACACCATCAACACACACGTCTCCCACCTTCAGCGTCAGCAAGAAGAACACCTCCGCATCCAGAGCGGCTGCAGCGTCCCTCTGTCGTTTCAAGGCCTCTTCCGGTGGCAGGCGATCTCCAGGCCCGGCCAGGCACGTGCCCACAGCGCCAGCTTGGGCGCCTGGGAGTGGCATTGGGGAGTGCAAAGAATCCGAACATGTCTTTCCATGCTGACACAGTACGGCACAGGCAATGACAGTACACCAATTCTGTGACGCTCGTGATCAAACAGGACCAATGCCATGTCGCCTACCACGCCAGTGAACCACCAAACATGCCCCTTTCGCATGGCTGACGGCGCTCGCGTGGCTCCCGCATGAGAGCGCCATGAGCGGTGGGAGCAGGATTGATAGTCGGAATACTCTCATCACAGGATTAGGATCAGCAGGCATGGGCGGTTCGATGTCGGATTTGGAGGGGACTTGCTAACCCAATGACGCGTAGAAGGATCATGAAGGATCTATATACGTCTCGGTCTGCGCTATCTACAATCTCTTCAGATCCATCTATGCTGACCATTTAACGATCCACCCATCTCAATTGATACAGATTTGGATTTTCTGTTTTGAGAGGGGGTCCAAGCCTGAGACTCCTTGGCTATGTTCAGCCACAGCGTGTCCATGACAAAACATGACGAAACTAACAGTCTCACAACAGCTGTATGCAAAGGCCTTCCTACCTTCAGGACTGTCTATCATCAGCCCGCAGGCAGGGTGCCAGCGGAAGCTAGCAAGGTCTGCTCTGTTTGATTAAGCTGATTGAGCTGCCGGCGAGAATCACTGCGTGAGGCTCACTGCACAAGTCTGGCCACCGAAGGTCTTCTGTGACGCAGTTGAAGTTGTAAATGTGTGAGAAGGTCATCGGACTTTCTCTCCTATCAATAATAGGTGATCAATTAATATTGATAGGTAAGTTTCAAGTTCACCCATTATTTCAAATACAGTACCTGATTCATCGATGTCCCATAAGACCTGAATCACGGACTGGTGTCCTCCACATTCCACAGGTTCATTCCTGCGCGAATGCAGCATACGGTCTGATTCAGGCATCTGCGACGTAGCTCAATTCCACAGGCCTGGCCCGCTTGTATGGGACATTATTGAGCTCGTCTTCTCTACTTAACGCCCCGGAAACCGCGCATCGTCGGCCGAGGTTTCGCAGCTGGAGCTCCCCGGCTCCGAAACCGCGGTGAGCGGCGCGAGCGGCTTGTCACCTCGGCAAAGCAAAGAACGAGGCCTCGGCTTGAGACGTGCAAGCACAAGGAGGCCATGGAGGCCAAACCAAACAAGAGTGTTGAAAAACCAGCCCGTGCATGCCCAGACATCTCTGCGACATACAAGCCCAGACATCTCTATACATCTCTGGGTGGGTTGCGTCTCTTGAATCCATGTCGCACACAGACCCCATGTCGCACCGCAAATACCGCTGAATGGTTGACCTCACACCACCATGTGTACAGACTGGTCTCAGAATGAGTCAAGATTCATTACTCCCCCACACCAGCCCTCGGAACAGAGTGGAACCCTATCTCTCTAAATCCTGCCTGTTAGCCGTAGGTCGTTCAGCACCTTTGGTCATAGCAATGGGTATTTTATTCAGGGATGTTGCAAACGATGGCGCCCCTTTTCTCGGACCTCAAAGAGGGCTGCAAATGTACGTGTACAAAGTGTATGTAACTGCTTGCACCCCCCTCGAAACTATACACGAGTGTAGGGTTTCGCAAGCTTAGGCTGGCCCATTTGTCGGGCAGCTTCTGCAAAGTCGAAGCACTTCAAACTCCCTCGACCTTTGCTGGAGTCGAGGACACGTGCAATCGACGTGGAAAACTTCTCGGCCTTCAAGCCAGAAGACTTTGCTCCATTTCTGCGCCATCCACTCGACCTGGGTGCTTGCATCTTTTGTCTCCGTTGTCTTCCCAAGTCGGATGCTCAAGCCCCCATTGATCTTGCCGAACAGCCAGAGGAATCCAGCCAGCATGATCACCTGGATCACAAGGACCCAACTGAAGTGAAGGCGACAGCCAGATCTGTAAAGATCCACTGGCTGAGGGTGCCACTCTCGGCATTGGGCTCATCAGCTTCCCTTGCTCCATCTGCCTGTTGCAGCATCGTGATGAGTGCTGCAATCATCATCTTCTTGCTGAACTGGCCAGCGGTGCTCACCACATTCACGTGGTTCTTCTCCTTCTCGCTGACCTCCTCATGGGTGCCAATCTTCAACATGGTCCTCAACTTGTGGAATCTCTCGATGGTCAGGGCTTTGGTGCCAAAGTCAGCTGTGTTGTCACTGCTCGGCACAGCATGCAGCGTGAACAGCTTTCGCTGCAATGCTTCTTGAACCCATAGGCTCTTCACTTCCAAATGGCGGATGCGCCCCACACCTTGTCGTTGGAAGACTCCTCTTGCTGCGCTTGAGTCCAGGAAGACTTCCATCTTGATGGGATGTCCTGCAAACATGAAGATCTCCTTCAGGAACAATCCCTCGGCACATGCTGCCACTCCTCCATTGAACTCGGCTTCACCTGAGGACAGGCACAGCATCTGTAGGCTGCGGGCGTAGCTGTAGAGCAAGCAGCCACCAACACTAAACATGGCGCAGGCACATGACTTTGTCTTCTTGCAATTCGCCCAGTCCGTGTCCGAATGGACAACAAGGGTCTCGATGTCCCCCCTGCGCTCCAGCCAGATGCCATAGTCCTTCGTGCCCTGCAGGTATCTTGCCAAGCGATGCAGCTTTGCCATGCTTCCATCATTGGGGTCTTTCATGTCCTTCGTGAGCTCGCGGATGGCAAACTGGATGTCAGTCCGGTCGTAGCTCAAGTAGAGTGCAATGCCAACTCCAGCCCTGAACAGCTTCGTGCAGCTTTCGTTCAGCTTCTGACCCTCCTTCACCTCACTGTGAACATAGGGAGTCGGTGCTGGGTTGCAGTTCTCAAGCTTCAACATCTTCAGCAGGTCGGTGATGTACTTGGACCTTGGGCTGATGAAGATTCCATTGCTATAGATCTCCCTTGTGCGTTTCAGGTGCGTGAACTTCTCTCCCTCAATCAACGGGTGGATCTGGCTCTTCATGCGAATCCTCTTGTGGAGCTCTTTCTCCAGCTCTTCCAGGGATCTCTGCGGTCCAGTGGCAAAGAAGTCGTCCATGTGAACTTCCATGAGGATGCCCTTGCTGGAATTGTGGAACAGCCAGGGTGCAGCTGGGTTACGGCTGAACCCCAAGTCCTTGAGGTGCCCTGCTGCCCATTCGACGAAACATTGTCCAGCAATCCTCCTCCCATACCATTCTTTCTTCAACTTCCAAACCACCTTCTCAGGCAGGGTCACACCGGCCTCGATCTGCTTCTCGATCCAGTCCTTCGGAGGGAGCATGTATGCATCTTCTTTGATGGGAACCTGCCAGAAAGCATTCTCGGCGTCTGCGGTCATGAAGGCGTAGCCCATCTTGATGCCAATGACGTCCACCACTCTTGAAGTCGATGTGCTGGAGGCTACAGCAAACACATCAGTCCTTGGATCACCTTGTTTGAACTCGCGGACACAGTATCGGCATCTCACTGCTCCGTCCGGCTTTCGCACCTCCACCCATGTGGCATCCAGCACCTTCATTCCAGGCTGGTAGGACACAGGCTCATAGGTGTCGTACTTGTCCATCTTCCCATACTCGACCTCTCGGCCTTGTGCTCGTTCCTCTGCCGTCAAAGGCTTGCTCTCCTCATCATCGGAGTCCACTGCTGCCATTTCCACATCCTCCTCATAGACGATCACATCCTCGGTCGGCGAGTACAGTGCCCCAACATATACTCCGCCCACGCGTGCCCTCTTTTCTGGGTTTTCATCATCTCCACCAGGCCAGGCACGTCTTGCAGAAACCTTGATCTCCATGGGGGACTTGTCGATGACTTGTTCAGTCTCCATCGCCTCCTGAGAGGGCTCCACATTGGCAGGCTTCTCGCTGATGAGGATGGGTTCGTCATTCCGTCCACTGCCGGACGATGGCCCGCCTTGATTGAGTGTTGGCTCTGTCGGCTCTTCCTCAAAGGTCTTGATCTTGGCCTTCTTCTCATCAGTCTCAGCTTCCGTTGGAACTGCACTCGGGGTCATCGGCATGATTGCCTCGATCTTCCTCTTGGGACGTCCAATGGTGGTTCCTTGGTCCCAAGGTACCCCAATCATGGCCTCCAATAGGTCTCGGTCATGGGTCTTGGCGCTGTCTGCGAATCTCCTCACAGATCTTGCTGACACGGTGCCATCTGGCGTGCCAAGGAAGTACTCGTTGCTGGTCACACTCCTGCCGAGGTAGATTCCCTTTGCCCATGCCGTCTCACCTTTGGTGATCACATTTCTCCCATGCGCCCTTCTGGCCTTACTCATGGGGGTCTTGAAGAGGACTGTCTCTGCAAACGGGATGAGAGGTGACGTGTACTGGCAGTCAAATGCATCCTGGTATGCTGTGCGCTGGTTCGACTTGACTGCATAGCGGCGTCTGATGAAAGAGCAGTAGCGCACCAACCAGGGCCATAGGTTGTGGGATGTATGCAATGTGATGCCATACTCCGCTTCGACTGCATACCTCAAAGTCAGGACATCTCCACGAAGCAATTTCTGGAATGCCCCCATCGTTCCAAGGCTCTGTGAACTATACCTTGGAACCTCCTCGAAGATGATCTTCAATCCAGCAGCTCCGGGTGCTTCACCCTTCCTCAAGGCCTCAGCGATCTGCCCCTTCACTTTCTTGATCGCTGGTTCGTTGTCTGATCTCAGCTTCACTGTGTCATACCCCAGCTGGGCGATGAAGGATGTGATGACCTTCACCACGTAGGGGATGCCCAAGTTCTTGGCTGGGATGCTGAAGGCCAGTCCCATGCCAGTGCCAGTGTCAACCACTGACAGCACTGTGTCACTGCACTCCTCGAACTTGTCGGCCAGGCTGGTGTCGGTCTTCAAGAAGCTGTAGTCAAGCTCGAAGTGGTTGTCAGACAGCTTCTGCTCCAAGGTCCTTCGCTTGTGAGCAATCTCCACGCCATGGTCTCGGGTGCAGAATTCACACCAGGGTTGTGGTGGCAGATGTGTCAAAGCATGCTGCCTCATCTCCTCATCACTGGGGATCACCGGCTTTGGAAGCTCTTGAACTTCGGCTCCACGCCCTTCTCGCAAGGCTTGCTGCCTCTCGCTATGCTTCTCCACATAGTCTCTTGCTGAGGCTCTTCGTGCATTCAATGCAGCTTCTGCTTTCTTCAGCCTTGTCCACAGGGTGTGCTTGTCGCCATAGATAGGCTCATCCAACTCTTTGAGTCGGGCTCGAAGATCTGCCACCTTGCTCCACCCATGCAGCTTCTGTCGATCTGCACGAGCATGGGCTTCATCACGAGCAAATTCCTCAGGCAGTGGGATCATCTCAATCCCTTCTTCATCTTCGTCCACACCGGCGAACTCCCAGTCATACTGGTCACCTTGACTCACCACCGGTGCCACAGTGGCATCAACCTTCATGTCATACGGCACGGCCTCATCATCCACAATCTTGATGTAGTAGGAGTTCCTGTGGATGTAGAGAGGAATCCTGAATGAGATGTCAGGATGGCTGAGGTATGGCTTGAACTTGTTTCTCATGTCAGCCACAAATCCATTCTTGCTCATCTTTCCAGCTGAGAGCACGTCCTTGCTGGCTTGCTGACTCACCTTGAACTCCGTGATGGCATTCAGGAAGTTGCCATTCTCGCCCACAATCTTGTAGCTCACTCGCTTCTTTCCGAGTTTTCCCAAGCTCTTCCCAGAAATCCCTAGCAGCTCAGCTCGGCACTCTTCGGTGTGCTGGTCGCCTCCGAACACAGGTTGGCAGAGGTGTTCATCACTGCCAGAGTCCCAAAGAAGGTACTTCACGGAGGTGCCGCTAGGCTGGGAGATGTTCATGTGGTGCCATTCGCTCACCTGCTTGTTGGCCTTGTGGATCATCATCACCCACATCTCATCACTGTACTCGTCCTCGATGTCATAGGTGTCGGCCCATGCCTTCCTCTCGTCATTGTCGGGGTCAATCCAGTAGTAGACAGCATTGGTGCTGCTGCCTGGAGCTCCCTGAGGTGACGGTGGTGCAGCTGAACCACTCGGTGCTGCCTGCACTGCATTCGTGCTGTTCTTGCCTTTGCCCTTGTCGCCGTCACGTCGGGCTCGATCTCGGACCAAAGTGCGACAGTCTGCCTTCTTGTGGCCCCACTTGCCACAATAAGAGCACTCGCCATTGAACTTCTTCGTGATGGGTGCTTTGCCCTTTCCCTGCTTGTCGTATTTCCACCTTTGTTGACTCCTTTGTCCCCTTTGCTTGACTTGCCCTTCTTGCCCTTGTCTCCATGGGACACTGCTCCCACATCCATAGGTGCCAAGCCACCATCATCCTTGGCCAGTGCGCCACCAGACTTGTAGATGTTGCCAGTCTGCAGGTAGTCCCGGATGAACTTCTTTGCTCTCTCATAGTTTGTGCCGATTTGCGTTCCAGCAGCTCTCATGGCATCTTTCACCGGGCTCGGAACATGCTTCATCAACACGGCAACCCGCATGGACTCAGAGACCGTCTCCTTGGACTGCATCTCATAGCGCCTCACCAGCACTTCCCATGACTCAATCGTCTCAAGGATCTCGGACTCCTTGATGTTCTTCCAGTCGGGCGCAATGATGGCCGTGAGCATCACCATGTGCCGTCCACCCACTGGTGGTTCATAGGCATCACACAATGCCTTCCAGGCTTGGAACCCATTCTGGCCCTCCACGTTCATCAGGATCTGGAGAGCTCTGCCGTCGACGCTCTGGGTGAGCAGGTTGAAGAGCACAGTCGACAATTCCTGAGCTGTGTCACTCATATCGATCATGGACAGCTCGTTCTGCGAGGCGGCATTCTCAGCAGCTTCCAGCATGCCTCGGTAAGCACGGTCGAGCAGGTGCACGTAGCCCCGTGCAACGAACACCCAAGCCGGCCAATCTTCATCCTTTCCACTGAATGCTCGAAGCTTCCCGATGGCTTTCGTGTCGATGAGCCGCGGACCAGGAACTGGCTGAGGTAGTAGCGGATGTGGTTGGGATGTAGGCGACTCAAAGCCATCAGCCGCAGCAGCCGCCATGTCGAAGGCAAGGGGAGGCGTCACAGGCGCTGCCATGTGCGCTGCTTGCCACCCGGCACAGGGATTTTACGCCGTGCCCACACCACGAGATTTCACGTGGATTTACAGGGTGCCCGCCTCACCGCCGCCACGAGGGCCTTACGCCGGTTTTACAGGGGGTCAGGAGCGGGAGCCCAACCAGGGCTCCGCTACCATGCAAACGATGGCGCCCCTTTTCTCGGACCTCAAAGAGGGCTGCAAATGTACGTGTACAAAGTGTATGTAACTGCTTGCAGATGTCCCAATTGTTGTCGTTCAGCCGCGTTGCTGGAAACATCTCTTTGGTGCACTATGGGGAGCGCCAGCTATATGACGTTTGGCCCATGGCAAAAATCATTACAAACAACAAGAACCAACCTTCCTAATGATTCCCCTTAAAAATGCTGAGGACCCAACAACAGAAAAAGCTGGCCACTGGCTGGCCACCATCAACCTGGCACCAGGATATCAGAAGCGGGGGATTCCCAACGAGCGATGCACTGCAGGGTCTCCAACAACCACAAATCCACAGCTTAGGTGGTGCAGGATCTCTCTCAACAGTATGCACATGCCATTCATGTGACCTTTGTGTATAGAACTGCCCGTTTTTTTTCTGATATCTCCTGACCTTTTAGCTTCAGGCTTGCCTCTTCGTGTTTGTATAGAATACTCCAGCATGATGCATGCTTCGTGGGTCAACGACTGTTTCTCAGGTTCTCGAACCCTGCTGGATCACATCTCCCTGAGCGCCTGGGAGCCCCCCACAGCCACCAACACATCGAACAGCGAAGACCCTCCACGCAAGAAAGAATGGACACATACACTCATATACAGTATGTGTATATACAAATAAATATATATATGTATATATATGTCTTTTATACGTCTTACTTATTAAGACAATATTTGCACATGATGGTATATGATATCCTGATCAAATGCGAAGTCTAAAGTTTAAACGGTTCATGTTTGTATATAATTAACATTATATAATTAACTAGTCTTAGTCCAGCAACCGAAGATAGATAAGTAACAAGTAGAACATTAAGTCTGCTAACCACTTAGTAGCCCTCGTAACTACATAGTAAGCAGTGCGATCAGTCAAATAGTTGCTATTTCGCAATGGGCATTCCTGGATTCGGGAGTTCTTCCAGACTGGTGTGATCAAAATTATGTTGCCGAGTCGGAATGATCCAAAGCACATTACAAACACCGCCAAGGTTCCAGACCTGCAGGCGGTCGCTGGTACATTTCGCGGCCATATTGATCTCTTCAAAACTCTGTGATGCTGAGGGTAAGCAGTATAGACAGTTGAGTTGGTGTCGCCAATAGTGTCAGCTGGTGTGCGTCAAAAAGGTTTTAAGCCTACTTACGTCCCTGGGTCCCTCAGCGGTTTGCGGGGAGGTTCTCAATGCTGTAGTGTAAGAGGCGCATGCCAGGCAGCGGACCAAAGCTTCCAAACCAACCAGGCTGCGCTTGGGAGCCAAGCTGCGCATGCACACAGGCAGTGTGTCATCAGAATTGATTCCAAACATTCCCAACATCCGCCCTCGTACACCGACGACAATGAAGCCCACCTGGTTTTAAGAGACAACCATGGAGCCTCATCGGACACAGCGGTCCATGTTCAGGGTCCATGTGAGTGTTGGGTCTTCCATCTTCAATGCACATGCTTAGAGTTCATGTGACCAGGCCCATAAATACAAGACGGTCTGGATGAGATGGGATGAGAGCTTGCCTGGAATTTCCTGATGGTCCAAGCTTTGCCATGCTAGAGTTTCAACGAAGGCCATCGCTTTGCACTTGTGCCGCTTATGCACATAAAGAATGACAGAGAATGACCCTTCGCTGCTTTGCCTCGTTCTTTTTTCAAAAGTCCACCAGCTCCTGGGTTTTGGAGGAAAGGTCAGGTCCCAAACGTGGCAACCGGAGAACTTTTGGGATGACTGGGGCTGGGAGCGGGGGAGAACCCTGGGAGCTGATGGGCTGATAGGGGTCTTCTGATAGAGGCCGCAGGAAACATCCTGAAACATCCTCCAAACATCCTACCGCTCAAAGGAAAAGGATAGCTCAACTGCTCAAGAGGCGATGGTTCGGTTTCGGTAATTAACTTTTCTTCCTGCTTCAAGGAATGCCGCCCACAAAAAAACAATGCTGAAGGAACCACTTGAGCAACCCAATCCTCAAATGATAAAGCACCAACAACACATGGTAAAACACAAAATCCCTACCATCTTGGGGTTTGGGGGGGTTGGGGGTCAAATCCAAACATCCCGGTTTCATTTAGACTCATGCAAATGACAACAACTTGAATCGGCCAAATGCATATGAGTCAGAGACAGGAACGACAAAAAAACGTTGACCTTCGGCCGCCATAGCACAAAGATTCCCAACATGTCCCAACACTTTCTGTGTTCAAGGAGGACGGAGTACTGCTGGGAACCTTCCTACCCCTATCCCCAAAATATATAACTATATATATAATCTACTTATGCATCTATATAAAAGCTCGGGCCCCTTGTCAAACCGGAATTTGACTATCGCTGATCTATGGCCGCGTCCCACATGCGGCACGCGGTGCTTTATCCTTCATGACATGCAAGGAACTTCGAACGCGTGAGACGTCTCGAGCAAAGCACGAAGCAAAGCCGCTCTGTGAAGTTGAGGGGTCGCACAACTCTGTAAGACCACGCCCTCTGGCGTTCAAGAGTTGTCTTACAACTTACAACGCTCAACGGTCAACATATTTGCCACTCAATGCCACTCAACCTGGTAACCGATATCCACCGCTAGGGAAGGCTGGGGGGGTTGAAACACCTGGAAAGCCTGGGAAACTCTCTGCCCATCGGAATCCTGGGAGAACTGCAGGGCCTGGAACCCTTGACAAGCCATGATATTTACAATCCTTAATTATCCATGCCAATGTGTCTTGTGCAACCCTAGCCTCACCAAACTGAACTGTAGGCACAAGCAGCTCGCAGCTCATTCAATCCCTTTGGAAACCTGCAGCTTACCTTACCAGGTTTAAATCTATCATGAGGCCCCATCACGCAGAACGGCCCGCAGAAATCAACGACTCAAGCATGCAGGGTACGTTGACACCAGCCCCAAGAGTCGAGCATAAAAAGCGCCGATCAATGCACCAGGCGGATCATCAAAGGGAAAATCATGACCTCCAATGGTTGCCAAGCGGCTCATTAATCTGGCTAGTGGTTTCAACATGGTCAACTCACTTGACACAGATGGAACAGTGGGTTCAATCACAATTAGTGTATTAGTGTACGTACTAGTCAGTGGGTTCAATCATCCCGGTTGAACATTAAAAAATGTCCGAAACCACCACCTAGCTAGTGGATGTTAATGGATTGCCTGTAGGCCCAACCTGCACACAAATGGTTGCCGCCCAGGTGGCACCGAAATGGGCCGCTGGTGAACCGACATGCCGGTCCCAAACAGCGCTAGTGCAGATGGTTCTCTGGGATTCCCCTCCGTGATTTCACTCAAGCGGTGCAAGCTGAGTCCATCACCGGTTCACTTGTTGAGTTTGTGCTGACCAGCAAGTGGACAAGCATGAACACTTGGAAATGACCTACATGTGAAGCGCTTCCAAGCTAAAGGCCAAACCAAGAAAAAGAGCTTTTGCCACCCCTCCAACTTAAAATTTGTTGTACAATGGTTGAAGGAGGTCGTTTAAACATGATTGTGTACCTCACCCCACATCCATCTCACGGGCTTTTCTTGGGACACTTCCAGGCTGATTGAAAGCTTCTGGCCAACTGGCATAATCTGGCATATTAGCCACCAATCCCGTACCCCTTTCTTTCTCATGTCCTGGCCCTAGTTCACATGCACTGGGGTCTACCGTAGCACGTCATCCTCAGAAAAAGGAAATCCCAAATCCATCCTATTCCAGGCCAATTCAGCGGCGTAGCTACCAACCTCGCTCGAGGGCCGCGGTCCAAAGAATGCCCCACCCCGCTGGTCCGTTCCCAACCGAGAAGCAAGACCGGCAAGGCCGGCAGTCATGTTCGCCCCATCAGTTTGTAGAGGGCTGGTATGATCATTCTAGTGTCAGTGCAAGCCTTCCCAGAACTGATTTCCCTATGGCACACGTGGGTGCATGACCTAATTACGAGCAGTCTGAACAAGAATATAGCCCAAACATCCAACTGCATCCAGCTCAGCCAAGAAAATCCCGCCAATCATCTGAGACCCTTTTGTCCACATCAAAACAAGGACGCAAGGCCTCTGCTGTTTTGGCAAGTTTTCTGCTTCAAGTACGAGCAGGACAACGTCATGGCTCAGGGGAAGCAAACGCAAGAGGACCTGCCCTTATCAAAGTCACAAAAATAACAACTGAGCACAACTGAAACCTAGCGCTCCTGCATCAAGGAACTGTTGCCAAACAGCCTTCTTCCTCCCATCAGTGCCAATTGATTCCCCATTTTCAAACGAATTTTCTACACAATGAAGTGCACTGTGTAAAGGTCATGTTACCGTAGTTTTGGGGGTCTGTAGGCAACCCGGCTCGCCACTTTTCTTTTCGCATGCCTGCCAGCCTTTCACTGCTCAGGCCATGTGGGCCACAATCCCCAGCATCGGGTGCTACAATTTTTGCAGCGGTGTCATGTCGGACCTTTGATTTGGCACCTTGACGAATGAAAGGCAAAGGGCATCGCTACTAGGAGCACAGGGCATCGCCTCTAGGAGCAAAGGGCATCGCCTCTAGGGGCTCCTGGCCTCACTACTAGGAGCAAGAACGCTACTAGGAGCAAGGAGTGCTCGATAAATCAATCAGCCCCACTGATGCTAGTCACCCCTGTCTGCCAAGAATCAAACATCTTCTACAAACTTTGACAATGTCCAAGCGCCACAGCTGCCAGAAACTACCAGTACTTCTATAGTGATCCCCAAAAAATAGATAGTGGCACAGTGTCCAATACATTTTAGTGGAGATCTACGTGTCTATATTTTCTATGCATTTTGGGATCTAAACATTCTTAAAACCTCAAGCCACGCCACAAGAATCAGAGTTGAAACCCAAGCGACCTCCTAGAACCCTCCTACCAACACCGGAACCGGCATGGGCGAGCTTGCCCTGAAACCCATATTGTCTGAGACCCTGGATTTGCGTCTAAACATGTCTAAACCATTGTAGTTACAACCCCTACCGCAGTTGTTTGGGCCAGTGTAGACTGCAACAGGTAACCCAACCCTGAGTCAAGGAATCCATCGCAGCCACGAAAGCCCGCACCATGGAATGACACCCCGAAGGGCCAAGGAAAGCTGCTTTTTGCAGCGCATTACGGCCGCCAATCAGGAGGTTGTTTTGCGATATCAAGCTAGAAGCAAGAAGAATGCCAGCAAACATCCTATATATACAGTATATATAACTATTACTCTTTTGTAGCACGTGTGATTGATTTTGCAGCAACACGTTTCTCAAGTTGTCAGCACTTCGAACCGCCCTCCCTCGCTCTCACTGCCTAGGTCCGGAAGCCCATCTCTTCCTTCCAGCTGCCCAAACTATCGATCACATGAAGCCTTGGCGTTGAATCGGCCACCAGCAGGGCTAGCCGCAGGGTTAGCACGGGTTTCTCATGGTTTGTCCGGCTGCGCCCGAACGAAGAGCAAATCCATCAATGCCAGCACACCAGGCACGCTCACCCAGAATACACCAATCAAACACACATCTATATATATATATAAGTAGCTCTTCTTCTGATTGTGCCTCGAAAGAGTTTACCCCCGAATGACATCGTTGACCGTTTCCTCTCCCAATGTCCCTTACAATCTCCCCCAACCGTCGATCGTATGACCAAGCCGAGTGGCAGTTTCAGCTGCATGCCCTCGGGCAGCACTGCATGCCTCAGCAAGGCGAACGATTGGTAGGAGGCTGTGGGTCAAACCCCTATGCAGCCACAGGACATGATCTACAGCCTATAAAGACCTTAAATGAACGGAAGGATGGGTGCAATACTTGGGAGATGTCCATTCAGAGATGGGTGCATGTGGTTTTGGGATGTTTTGGGCAGGTCAGGAGCGCTCCTCTACCCCTACCCCCCATTGACATTCAGCAAGAGGAATCATCACATGTTCCAATCATATCATAATTATCATATCATATCAACAGTTTGGGGCTCGTGCCGGACAATCTGTCATGCACGCACTTGTCCAATCTTGTCCATCTCAAACCACCTCTTCAACAACCGCTCTCGACTAGGATGTTCCTCTCCAAACATGTCCACTTCCACAATGGTCAACCAGTTGGTCAACCCACCACTGTTGTTCCTTCCTCCACTCCCCGGCACCCGCAAACGCTTTCAGAACATCCGCGGCTCCTCCCTCGGTCGCTCCGGGGCCGCCACAGGTTGTGCCTCTGCGGCCTTTGCGAGGCCAACTCCTCGGAGGGATCCGATGGGGCGAAAACGACGAAAATCCGCTGCGCGGGGTGGGGCGATCCGATCGTTAAAGATCTGACATGACCGGAATGGCTCAAACGGAAGATCGTAACTGTATCAAACTTGCGAACGGGGATCCAAACATGTGCGACCAGTCCCTGACCTTCTTCGGGGCAGGTACGAATCGGGCCTGAACCTTGGGATTTACAACCCCCCACCGAGCCAATTCCACGAGAGCTGGTGGGCAACAGCAAAGAGAGTTAATTGTAACCAGCCAAAATGTCCCCCTGAACAGTTCACTTTCACTATCTTTCACTCATGTTGTTACACCGAGCCTCGGCATCCCCTCATTGACTTGTCCCTTCTCCCCTGGCTTTTTCTTTCACTGTTCCCTTTCCTTTTCGTCTTGTTCCTTCATTCTTTCCATCTTTTTCTGTGGGCTCCTTTCAGCAAATGTGTCTCCCAAAACTGATGAGATTGATATATTGGTGTTTCCTTCTTTGACCTGCCTGTTCTTACATCATCTTACATCATTATCCCGGCAGGCTGCCGGCAGGCCTCTCCAAAAGCTGTTAGATCTTCTGGACTCTGCACCTTCTAGGGGAGGGGATTGTGCATCCGGAGAGGGCATTGTGATGAGGACCTACGAGGAAACACACTGGAGATCATTAGAGCCATTTGTGTTTTTGAATGGACACTTCTGTAGTACTTGGTGGTCTTGCATGGAAGGACCTTCTGATCTTCTCAGAAGCTAACACGGGGCCCGAAATGCGCCATGCTATGCCATTCTTGTGATTGTACACAAAAGATTCACAGCAGCCAATCTCCACCGGCGTTCATCGGCGCATTGTGCTGTTCATCCAAGACTCTGCCATGCTGGGCCGTAGGCGCCCAGAGATCAGGGTGCCGGAGGGCCGCTGCTCAGGGAGCGCATCCATGCGCTGCAAAGGCCTCGAGGAAGTCCACCAATGCAGCAGGACCGCTCTGGTAGATGGTTTGCTGGTGCTAGAAATATGTTTTTGCCGACTCTTGGTGCCAGCTGCCTCTTCGGAATGTCTTGCTAAGTATTTGTGCTTCATCTCCCTCTTTCCTAGCTTCGGGCATTGGGAGGTCACTCTATCCTAACTTATGCCCAGCGTGCGTGGCCTTTTTCACGCCGCACCGGCGGCCCAGGGTGCACGCCCCGGACTCCCGGACGCCCCCGGCGCCTGCTGAGGGGCGTCGAGGTGGGCCCTTGGGGTCCGCAGCTGGCGAAGTCCGCCGAGAAGAACTCCGGGGCCGCAAAGGGCAGCTGGAAGAAGACCTCGATGGAGTGTTGGAGATGGCGGGCATAGGGTCAATGGGGGTTCATGGAAAGTGGTAATGTGCAAGGCTCTGGAGAGTTTATGAAATGTAATGAAATTTGATGATAATGATTTGTCTTTATTTAAGTAAGACTTCAGATGCTTTTGATTCAAGTTGGGCAGGTGCGGAGGTCTCATCCAGAGAAGAGAGCACACAGAAAAACAGCAAAAGTGATATAACTTGGAGATTGCAAGGAGTTTCTGCTGATTCCGGGGGTGTTTTACTGAGGTATATACTTACTGAGAGGTCATGTCACATGCTCAAACCATCCTCAGCGACTGGTTTAAAGGGGCCATGTTTGAGCTCTTTCTGCTGTTTGAGTTCTTGGCCTCCGATGGAAAAGTGCTTATGTCAAAACTAGGAAGTGTCTCAATGTTCCTTGCCCAGATCCAAAATAGCTCAGCTACTTGGGCCACTCCCCAACAATTCCTGAAAACATTTGGAGGCGAGGCTAGGCCTTCAACCTGTGGTCAGGACCTAAAATAATCCCGATAGTAGATGCAACAAGGGAGCCCCGTCGTTCGCATCCTCCTTCGTATGGTCCATGTTCCACGGTAATGCTCTTGTTTCATTGGCTTCAACATGCTTCAACTCACCTGACCATCAGTCATTGAGATTCACTATTGCAAGGTGAAGAGGGAATATAACACATGAACAAAACCTATATGTATATATATATATATATTCAACCACCAACCAGCGAGAATCTCCCGTCAGGATGTGCAGTTCTGTGGAGCCCGGACGGTCTCCACGAGCTGCTCCTGACTCTGTGTGAAGTGGATGAAGCTCTGCTCTGCCAGGCACTCAGACAAACACAAGAAGCCGGAGCAAAGGAAGCCCTCGACCTCCTGAGGCGAGGTCGAGGATCGACATGGATCGAAAGGGTCAAAACCTGTAGCCCCCGCCCCTGTTCACCATGGTTCCCTACAGCGAACGACGAAGAACGCCGGTAGGTATAGCAAGGTATCCTGGTGTTGGCCCACTCGCCACATCTGGGTCATGGTGACATCTAGCCATTGAATTGAATCATTGGACGCGATGACTGGAAGGAGAGAAGGAGGACAGAAAAGTACAAGTAGGATGTGTTTTGGGCGCCCCAACAATCATGAAACATCTGTGGGGGGAGATCAGGCTGAAACTCATGGATGCTGATGGCAAAAATATCACCACGCAAGCCGCAAGCCCCCACGAACCCGGTTGTAGCACCCTGTGTTGGTGACTCCGTCACGGAGCACCAACCCACCAACCCACCGGCCCACCTCCTTGGGTGGCAGCAAGCCATCCGGAGCCTGAAGGTGCAATGAGAGCCTCAGGGAGTCACTCCCACAAGATTCAGATGCATGCCAAGGGTGTTCCTTACGTCCTCCGGGACCCAACCACAAGAAACAAAACGGTGTTCCATCTGTAAAGGATGCATGCCAAGTCCCTCATTGTTGAAATTTGTGGAGCTTCACCCGATGGCACAGTGAATTCTCCCACCGTAGACTGTGACAACAATCTCTGATTCCCCATCGGGCAAGCAGCCTCCGAAGAGTGCATCGGTTCCCAGTCATAGACAGCGGCACCAACATGTTGAAGAGGCTCAAGCAGTCCTTCCCAAAGCGACACCAATGGTGGCTAACCATGGGTGACGATCACCCACAAGAAGGCTACAGGATGGCTGCCCCAGCCATAGAACTCTAGTAGTTGAATGAAATTATCTTCCTTTAAAAGGTGGTGCCAAAACCATCCAAAACCAAGTCTTTCTACCGAACACGGCTCCCCAAGCGAACAACTGGCAGCTCTCCCCAAGAGTGCTTGAAGATCATAAACGGCATCTCAGAGCTATCAACTCCAACCAGGACCCACGAGGGGGTATTTTAGAGATCCCTTGGGAACCTTGGGGCCTTCTAAACATTCCAAACTATACTATATACATCTATATAGTCTTTGGATGCCTTTAAATTTGCTACGCCATTTCTTCAGAGGCAGGCCTTACCTATGTATCCTTGCCCCTCTTGAAGCACCCGCAGGCACCCTTGCCAAACATCCTCCTGTCCCTTGGTTTCAATCCTCAATCTCCATGGCGAGCACCACCTCCTCCAATTTGAAGGCATCCTTCTGTGCCTCCAAGGAGGCGTGAAGATTGAACATTGGCATCCAGGTGAACATTGTAACATCCGCTGTGTCTTGGTATGTACTATGATGTATTATGCATTTCATTAGTGCAGTGATGCGGCGGAGTGATGCTCGTTTCATCAACCCTTGGCATCAACTCGCACGGCCTAGCATGACAAAATGGTCCACTGGCCGGATGTGATGGAGCTCGTGGCACCGCCACAAAGTCCCAGTCTGGCTAGAAATGTGATGAAATTTGGATCCCACACCCCACCTGTGACAGTGGATGATGGTGCAGCACCATGTGCTTACTCAAAAGGCCAAAGGTTGATCAAACGCAATGGGCCCCATATCTGTATGAGCGCAGTCTATCTCACTTTACATTACTACTAGCCAGTCTATCTACAGATCTTCCATCTCTCTTCGTCCACCTGAGGCCACACTCGCATCCGTTACTTCTATCAAGATTGGCAGCTCCAAAAGCTTAAAACCTGTGAGCTCTGGTTACCTGGTTCATCAAACTGACACCTTAAGCCACTGGGATTGTCGAGGAAAGCCTCATCCAGAGTGGTCTATCTGCTTTTTGTTCTCGGAGATGTTCTCCTGAGCACGTTCCATTTATATAGTTCATGTAGGGTGATGGATAATTATAGTTATGACCGCCCAGATTGGCTCCAACATTTTGGCACAGAAGAACTTCTAGCAAATCAAATCTGTGGCCCATTCTATTCCCAACAAACTGAGCCCAAAAGATCCTGTAAAGAATTGTACAGATCTGTCTCCTGTCTCATCATCTCAGATCCCCCACCCCCACCCCCCATGACTTCCCGCGCCGGCTCCAGCAACCGGAACAAGGGCAGTGAAATGGTGCCCAGGCGTTTGAGGCAGGGCGCCGCGCGCAAAACGCCAGCGAAGGGCTGGAGGCCTGGGCCCGCCAGACGCGTTCGGACTTCCCCGACCGAGTTCGGCTGCAGGCGATTCGCGTCGAAGCTGGCGATTCGCTGCCGTTGACGACGAACAAACATGGCCGTCCTTGGTTTGGTCTCTTTTTTGGGTTGTGCAGGATTTCTTCAACAGTTATGGTCTGCAATCAGTTATGGTCTGCAATTGGTGGTCGGTGGTGATGGCAATCAGTGACATAGAGCAATACGATCCGACCAGCATGTGGGAATGCAGCAAGTAACAAGACCACGGCCTGGATGAACTCTTTGGTAAAAGGAGCATGGCGCGGGATTATAGGATGCGATCGGTTGAGCATGGTAGCGCTCTGTGGCAGAAAGTGGTAGGTTGTACTCTCTCTATCTGAGAACGGGATGAACTGCTGAGAAACCCCAGGTCCTGGAGGGTGTGAAGAATCAAACACTGACCGGAGGCAAGTTTCAAAGACCTTTTTGAGCTACCTTGACCTTCGGAATCATTTGTAGATGAGACTTTGTGGCCTCAGTGACTTAATGTGAACAGTTTCCGACACTACCGATACTTCATGTGATAGGTTACCAGTGCCACTTGGTGAGCTTGTAAATCTTTTAAATGTTGCTATCTCAAACACGTAGATTTGCCGGCCTGTTCGCAGAAGCAGGTCCATCTGCAACCTTTGCAGACGCTGGAACATGCCTCCTGGACACAAGCGCGGGTGGCATGCGGCTCCGGAAAACATGTACCTCTTTAACAGCCCCAGCTGACCCAAGAAGATTCGGTGCTTTCATCACATGAACACTTTGAGCCCTCGGACCAGGTTGAATTCCAGAGAGGTTCCAAATTCCTCATGAGCAATACGTCAATGGATTCGACCAGGTTCCAAATGCTCTATGACTCTTCTGGACGTCTTCGTTGCCTTCGCAGGAGAAGGGCATCTTCAGCAGGTTCGCTGCCTCGGGGTGACAACGGTGACTGGGGGACGTCAATGCGAACGAACCCGGAAATGATGTGAAGCCGCGAAGTGCCACATAGCCTGACTCACTTGAAAATGTGTCCCACCCCTACAAAGAGAGTAATAACGTTAGACTAATATGATTAATTATATTGAAATTATATATATATATATCAATGTTATACAGGCCCGTAAGCCGGTAGCCAACGGACCCACCCGTTCCTGCAACTTCTGCCGCCAAAAGACTGTAAAGAAGCTGCCCTCCACACCCTCACCTAATGGCGTTCCTGCGCTTGGGCCGCTTTACAGCTCTCATCAAGGGATTGGTGTCAGGATGTGTCAGGTGTGGCTTGGATCAGAAGGATGCAATGCTGGGTGAATATATTTGACCAGTGGTCAGTGGTTACCGTTCCTTTTTGCGTCTTCTCGTTCACCTCAGTTCGGCAAAATTCACTCACATCCTCTCTCCCGGTGCTTTGTCCAAAAGTATCCTCTCACATGTTCCTCACAGCCTGTCGTTCCATGTCGTTCCACTGCTACCACTGCTGTCCCTCGTTCGCTCGGTGCCTGGGAGCACTTCAAAGGTGATTCGGAAGTCTGCGCTGGCCACCTGGGATTGGTCGGGAGATGAAACCATCTGAAATCCAATGCATGACCCTCCATGGATGGGTCAAAGTCAGCAAGGATGCCTGCAAAGACCAGACACAAACATCCATCTTCTCTCACACAAAAACGCAAGGAACCAATGGGAGCCACAAAACTCGTCGTGGCGTCCTAACATCTGCAAGGTTCATAGTGCGTTGGGCCCCTTGGGTGATGATTGCTCCTTTTTAACCGAGGCGTGCTGAGGCGTGCTGCTCCGGATTGTGTGGCAAATCTCGAGAAAACCACGAGCTTGTGAACCAACGACTGCTCTGCAACGGCCAGAGAAACAATGCAGGTCTTCCCCGGCAGGATGGTGATTCCATTGCCCTCTCATGCAGCACCCGGGCGGCCCCAAGCAACTCCGCTTTCAAACGCGGAACAGCCGTTCACTTCTCCAGATCCATCCTCTGGACGGGGTGGTGCGTCTGGATCACTCAGCATCTGGATCCTCTCGGGCAGCAGGAGACTTGTCCCTTTTTCGGCTCCTTGGCGTGGTGTGGATTCGAATTCGGCACGGTTCTCTTTGCCAAACCATCGGTCGGTAAGAGGAACAACTTGGATCCAAATCTTTACTGAGTCAATCTCATGTTCATCCTGTTTGTTCTAGTGCTCGAGGGCAAGGCCATCCACAAGAATGTGTTAGCTCTTCCAATTTTCCGGGGAAAACAGGATGAACCTACTTATATAAATTTGCCCGATTTCTTGAACAATTCCAAGAAACTCCATGTGACATTCCATGTGATATGTGCCATTTTCGAAACGAAAACGAGGCTCTTCTCAGTGTAGCCCGGCAGCCGCGCCCAGGCTCTGAGATGCCCCCGCTCTGGGCCACTGGCGCCACTTCGGTCCCAGCCATCTGTGCGCACCCCGCGGTCCAAATGAAGGCTGGGCCAGTGAAGTGGCCGTGCATGTCGGCGGTCTCGGAGGTCACACGTCTGTGGATTACGACAGGAAAGGATGACTGACGTAAAGGATTTTGAGGGTGGTGGTTGTGTATCTCAATCTCTCATCACTACTTTAATGATGAGTGAATAAGGAGCATAACAAGGCTTCTTGATATGCCGAATTCGCGAAACTGTCCCTACATTTAGAATCATTTAGATACATGTCAATTTCGTTGGTTTGCAGTGGTTTGCATATGCAGTATAACTGCGGCCATTTGCCTTCCCACTGCATCCGGTTGCCACCAAAACATCACGGCTCCCCAGCATGCCTCCCTTGGCAAACCCTCTTGTGCTGCCGCAGGGGTAAAAAGATATATTCCTGAGGCACATATGCATATTGAAACACTGCCGTTCCAATATGAATTATTAGAAAAGGGACCCGGCCGCCTGCCCCTGACCACTGGGCATGTTTTGGATCTTGGACATCTCCAGCCTTGCTTGATGTTGAACTCCCTGAACTTCACAAATTGCTTGGTCCACTTCCGAATCTCCTCAACCACAAGCAGCAGGCCCCATAGAAGACCGGATCACGTATGATCGATCTACCGCCAGTCCAGGATATTGCAAGCTTCTCCACATATACCGCCTATCTAAACCCTTCTGCCTCATCTTGTTTGCAAGCCCTTCTATTGTGGGTGGGTCTGGCGGGTTTGCAAGCCCCCAATTCATACAGCATCTTGACCCTGGCGTCCATGGCTTTGGCGAGGCTCAACCCATGTACAGCCTCTACCCACGGCCCACATGGTACATGGGGGTTCTCTGCGTGCTCGTCTCTCGTTGCAATTCTTCATGACATGATGGACCCAATGGCAAAAGGAAAGTCATTGCAAATGATTGTCCAATGTCGTCCAACATTGAAGATCCATGACATTACCCCCTCAACGATTGACATGGAACACGAACGCTTGGTAATTGAAGGGCGCCTGCAGCCCATGTCCAACCTGCACACGGTCTTTCAGTTGCCCATCCACTGCGCAGAAAAATGCAAAAAAAGGGTCGGCTGGATGCGCCTTCTTGTAGTGGATCTGCCGCTGACCGAAAACCGTTGAGGGCACGCCCATGGCCAGGCGGAGTCGAACAGTGTTCAACATGTACGGTTAGGAGGCGCTTTAGGAATTCGTGCCTCCAAACTACTGGCAAAGTCTCATCCACATCTGCATTGTGCTGGGGCCTTCTCAATCTCAAAGGGGTTCAAGTGATTTGCATAGTGCCTCCCAATTTCTTTGATATGCATGGCGGGTCGTGAAGCTGGAGCCACCAGGGCTGCATTGACAAAACTAATTAGTTCAAGCAAGGTGGGCGAGGTGCGTGCGTTTGGATCTATACACCTCAAGCAAAAACAGTGCGGTCTGAGTGAATCAAAACATGTTCCTTCCAAATCCAGCAAAAAAAGGACAAGCAAATGGATTGAACATGATTGAACGCAACTTAGACTTTAAATGGATCAAACCCGCAAAGGTTTGTTGGCCTCTCCTCAGCAGCTGCAACGGCAAGTTGGGGGAATCATATCAACAGAATCCTGAACTAACTGGCCATCACTGGGCCAAAGCTTTGCCAGGACATGTCATGGACATCGGAACTGAAAATGCCGGAACCTCGCCCCACAGGGATGTCCCCCGAAATGGCCCACGGCCCGCATAGTTTCCTTCCAAGGGGCAAAATTCGAGAGGCACATCGACGGTAGCAGGTTGGGACGCATGTGCAAGTGCAGCTGCTGAAGCTTGGGGAAAGTGCCTGAGATCCTCGGATATTGGCGGCTGTGGCTTCACCAATAAAAGACTCTGCACGAAGCACAGCAGTGTGGCCTTGATGGCATGGGTCAGTTCCCTTCAAAACAACAGAAGCACCTGGTACAGTTGTATATACTATATTCTATAATACATATATTATATTTCCAAAAAAAAATATATATATATATATATATATGTGTGTGTGTACCTGTAGAAAATGCGCGATTGTGCAACACTTGGCATGGGGTTTCCAGCTTCCTGCGGTTCACAACTGATGTCTACCAAGTAACCACATCTTGACTCCATATTCTTCAATTTGAGGTGCACAGTGGCGAAGCAGAATTTCTTTGAGTCGATCTTGCCACGAGCAACATCCCGCAGAATGCCTGTCCTTTGTTGACTGACCGACTGACCTCATTTATATATCTTAAAAGCTTCGGGGTCTTTCAACCGGGTCTGCGTGGTCCACCGCTCCCCGAGTGAACGCTTCGCCGCGGCGCCGCAGGAGCGAACCATCCGCGGCGGCTGCCGGGTCGCCTCGAAAGAAAGCCAGGCGTCGCATGGAGTCTGGGAGGTATAGATTTGTAGAAGAATGAGAGGCATGAGGAGGCAAAAGTGCCGGAGCACGAGGTCTAGAGCTCCTACCTGGGCTTCTCTGCACAAATCGAGGTTTTGTACACCGAGCGTGCTGAGAGACCAACCCAAAATGACCTCAGCTGAGCTACACCTGAGCTGAATGCAAGCAAGATGCTGGCAAAGACTTTGACAGCAGTAATTGATGGGAATGATGTATTGGCAGGCAAACTGCAAATCCTTGGCAAAACGTTTCACCCCCAGACAGAAGAGGTTCGCCAGCTGTGGCATTTTCGAGTTTTGGGATAGGTTTTTGAGAGGGCTACAACATGCTATAGCATGGCCTCCCTTCCTGAAAAGTGTTGAACCTGCAGCTACCAGCAACGAAAGTCATAACTTCATACCAATCAAAGGGTAACCTTCACGCAAACCACAAACGCAGCGCGCTGCAGCAACTGAAAAGGAAGCCATTGTCAATGGGTTGTTCAGGTGCAGTCCTGCATTCTCAAAAAAGATCATAAAAGGGGCTCCAAAAGCTCTAAATCCCAAGAACACCACCGAACAGTTAGAAAGGTCTAGAGCGCCCACAAAAGATAGTGTTCCTTCTACATCGTCATCCACTTGGTTTGGGATTGGAGCTCGGAACCAAAAAAGGAAGAGGCCCAACCTGCTAAGGCTTGCACTGAGCCCGGACCCTCAAGCGCCAACTGAACATGATGCTGAGACACTGCGACAGAGTGATCTCCATATATGTGACCTGCCGATATTTGTGGCCAAAACGTCCAGGGCTCTAAGTTCCAAACGCTATAAACAGGGAGAGTCCACTCCAACTCTGGACTCCCATTGGAAACTGGCACGGCGCCTGTGCGACTTGAAAACACCTTAAGCATCCTCAATTAGAATGGAAGAGTGCACCAATTACCATTTTGTACATACAGCACTACATACAGCATATCTATTGAATCGATTTGCAACGAGGACGCTGCTAGATGGAGGCCATTGCTATTAGGTTGGAGGCCATCGCTACTAGTAACAAAAAGCTACTAGGGAGACGCTACTATAATTCATACTTACCTCATCCCGGAGGCCTCATGGATTTCCCGTGCCTCGTTCAGCCCTTCCAGCGTCCAGGGCTGACAGCCGTAGACGGCCACCAGGGTCGGTTGCAAAGAAGGGTCCAACGAGGGGATGTGCTCCGTGCGGCAGGTAAAGCTCATCTGAGATATCGGACGACTTGAGATTCATGGTTTGGGACTATGAGTTGTGTGGTGGTTTCTGCGAATGGGGGAGTCGGTAGGACGGACTTTTGAACCAGCTCAAGAGCGCTCTGCGATCGTGAAAAGGTGTCATGACAAAAAGTGACATCAGTGGAAATCTTTAAACTCCACTGGCGTTTCGGATCCTGGAGCAGTCTTTGCAATTGCGTTTTGACATCACATTATGATGTCTCAAGTGTCCGCATTGCGGATTCACATGAAAGCATTCACCAGTAGCGGTGAAGTACACGCGCTCATAGCCAGGGCCAGAGCTAGATGCGCTCTCAGTCGGCGGCGCAGGCGGCGGCTGCTTGAACACTGTCGTGCCAGATGCAGACCAGTCGATGATCGGGCTGCCAGGTGCAGGCATCTTTGGAACAGCAGCGGAAGGCGCAGGAATAGAGCTCGGCTTTGGTCGTGCCGTAGAGGAAGTCGATGAAGATCCATCTAAATTCAGGGTCCTTGGTGTTCCAGCTGGACAGTTCGGCGGAGTAGATGGTGGACTGGCAATTTTCTTTCGAGGCAGAAGGCTTTGAATGCCTGACGTCACAAGGAACTCGCCAAAACGAAGGGCCATATAGGTGACGAAGATCATGATCAGGAATGTCCAGTCGTTGGAGCTTTCATTTGGCCTCGGTGGTTCATTTTGGCCTTGTGCAGACACGGTGGTCATCATCAATGATGTCATTGCCAGGGTGGCAATCCATGGCTTCAGTTTGAAGCTTGTCAGGCAGGCCAATTTTGCCATCTTGGATCCTTGATGTACTTCTTTTGCAATCTGGTCATCGCTCTTCCATAAATCTTCTTCTCGAAGGTCTTCAAGTGTAGGAAGGCGGCGAAGCAACACTACATGCTTGGGCTCGTTCTTCATGAAGAGGTGTCCTGAGCTCAAAAACTCCATCATCTGTGGTGCTATCATTGGCTTGGTCAATGCATCAGCCAGCATGCTCTGAGTTGGAATGAGCATGAAGTAGCGAAGGCGACCAGTGACTCGTGCCTCCTTGATGGCGGCGATGTAGAGCCTCTGCAACTTGTCCTGAGGCACAGCACGAGATCCGGTGCTCAGCTCATAGAAGTCTCTGCAGTCTGTGGCGGAGTCCACTGGAAACATACGTGAGCCTTCTTCTTGGTGCTGAGTGAGGTCCTTCAAGGTCGGCTTGGCTTTGTCCATCCAAAGTTCAGTCAGTCGAGTACTGACCATGCTGCTCGCTTCCAAGCCGTTCACTGCCGACAATGTCTCGGCATGTGAGGTTGAGTATGACACTCTCTTAGCTTTTCCTCCATGAGCGAAAAGGAGGTGCCCATAGCCGTTCAGCTGTGATGTAGTTGCATCATCACAAGTGATCTCGTCCTGGTTGAGGATGTGCTGAGGCAGTTCGGGCATGAGCAGGACCATGACTCCCTCTTGAGCATAGGAGCGTCCCTTGCTTGGAGAGGATGCATCATGTATGCACTGAAGGCGGAAGCTGGATGCTCCATGGAAGTAGCGAAAGTGCAGGCCCAATTGAACACGGTCGGGACTGCTTGCCTTCTTGACCAGAAGATTTGCAGCTCGAAGATGCTTCACCTTAGGAGCAGATACTGCTGATTGTAGTACTCCCACGTCGGCCACCAGGTCCAATCGTGTTGAACACAGCCAGAGCAAACCTCCAACAACTGAGCGCAAGTCGGTGACTTCAGATGCGGTCAGTGCTCTCTCATCATCTCCAGGAGGATTCGTGGATGGCTTTAGCTTCGTGGCGAATTCAGTCTGATCGATCTTGTAGCCGTCCTTAGTCTTGGAGTACAGACAGCCGCAGTGAGGAAATGGCAACTTTTCTTTGGAAATCTTGCCAAACTTCTTGCACATTGTCTTGTAGAGGTCGTCCATGAAGTTGCCACCACCAACGACTGCAAGGTCATCAACGTGAGTGGTGAGAGCTGCACGTAGTGTTGGACTCTTCTTGGGGTCCTTCCAGAAGTAGAAACTGTCGTCCAACAAAGAAGCTTGACCGTGCTGCTCTTTCAGAAACACTCCCAAACTCAATTGCCAGGCCACTGGTGCGTCATTCAGGCCGTACACTGGTTTGAGGCATTGTAGTCCATAAAGTGGAATCTCATCAGGTTCCAGGTGGAACTGAGAATCAGCAGCAGCCAGGTGTCGCCAGCAGTTGTATGGCGGGATCAACACCACAGATCGTGTGGGTGTCTTGATGCCTTGGGAGAGCAGGATCTCGCGGATCTTGTCAAAGGAGAGTCCCTTGAGGAAAGCACCAGAAACATCCCATGATTCAGGATCCACTTGCATCAAAGCTGCGGTGCTCATCAAGATCCGTTGACTCAAACGAGATGCCGTAGTGCTCCTCGTGCTCAAGTGTTCCTTTTGAGGGTCGAAACAACCTCTGGCGCACATTCGAGACTTCACAATTCGCTTGCCAAGCTTCATCTTCCATCGTCTGACCCAGGTGCCATCGATGATCACGGTGCCATCAGCAACGTCAGAAAGCTTGATCTTGGCGAAGGCTTTCTCCTCCACGAATTGCGCCATCTCCTTTCCATCAGCCTCTTCGACCAATGGCCAAATCTCTGCCAGATCGGTCTCTGAGATCGTGTCCTCTGCGGTGACAGACATGTAGCGGCCACCGTTGGACAAGTCAAGGTAAAAGTGGCGCTTCTTCGAACTGGCCAGATGGACCAAGTAGGTACCTCTCTCCTTGGCCTTTTCGTGGAGCATTTGGCTCTTCTGTGTGACCATCTCTCTGGTGATCTTGTTGAACCATCGGGGCACATAGTAGGTCTCTGACCAGAAAGCCTCATTATGCAGGCGGAAGAATCTCTTGCGGTCGATCATCCACTGCAGAGTATGAAGGTTCTGCAGCTCCGTGGTGATGTTGTGAGCGACATCGAACTTGGCCTTCTTGGGATCAGGATCTGGTAGCGGAGGATCAGTGGTAGCTGAGCCACGCTTCCTGGGCAGTTCACAGTCGATGTCTCTCTCTGTCTCCACGGGAGCTTGTGGATCATGAGGTGGTGCTTGAGCAGGAGCTGATTGCACTTCGTCTCCATGAGGTGTTTCTGCAGGCGCCATCTCAGTGCTGGTCGGGTAGTAGAAGATGTACATGACGCAAAGAGATTCCCAGCGCTGGCCATACTCATCCTTGAGCTTCATTGAGTTGTCATCCTCCTTGTGGATCTTGATGTAGTCAGAGGTGCCCTTCAACCATGTCAAGATGGTTCCACGAGTGTGTGGTAGTGGATGAAGTGTATGGCATGCTTGTCCATAGAGAACTCCGTGGACGGGGTGCTGAGCCCATTCTTCCCATTGTCCAAATGCTGACAGAATCTTCTGTTGTGCTTCCGTAGGAGTCGAAGGAATATTCTTCCAATGTGCTCCGTCGTGGCGCAGGATCAGCTTGTAGCCGAGGAAGTGCTGCTTATAGGGCTGAGCTGCTTCAATCATGGCCATCATCTGATGCAAGGTAGTGCCAGCTGTGGTGTCCATGTTGAAGAACACACCACGAAAAGGGCGGACGAATCTCAAAGGAAGCAGATATGGCTTTCCTTGATGTCGAACGATTGCGGTGCCTTCATTTTCATTGACTTCCAACAGCACTGCAGGGCCTCGCCAACTTTCTCCTCGGTGAATTTCCACCATGGATGTGCCAGGAGTCAGCTCGGAGGTGTCCACCTTCTGAGGTCGGCTGTGAGAGGCTCGTGCAACTCTATCTTCGGCAATGGCCTGCTGAACTGCAGCCAGAGAAACTTGACGCAATCTCATTGCAGACTCGAAGATGTAGGGATCACGTTCTCGAGCTCCATCAACAGCAGTCAAAGTGGTGGACTCAAACTCATAGAATGAGCGAGGAAGAACTCCAAACACTGCCATGCAGGGCGTATATCCACCGTAGGTCATGAGGAGGTTCTGACACATTGCGGACTCAGCAGCAATGTCCGCATCTTCCATGGTGAGTCCTTGTCTATCGAGCTCTGCCTTGACCTTCTCCATGGTGAGCTTGGTCAAACCAATGTGTCGTTCTGCTAGACCTGTGCCAGTGTGTCGCTTGGCAGCTTCTCCTTGAGTGGTGCCTTTGGGATTACGACAAATGGCCAGACGTTCAAACTCAATGGCGGCAGCGGGACCCATCAACGACGTCTCTTGATCTGAGGTGAGCATGCGCATTGGTCCAAAGTACCTGATCCAGTGAGTAAGCATGCCTCGAAGAAGATCATCAAGAGATCGAGTTGGGGTCTCAAAAGCTACCTTGTAGCGCGTGGCCACGTCGATCAAAAGAACAAAAGCCTTGCCCCAAAGGAAGTAGATGTCCATCTCAACTTCATCATTAAACTGAGCTGCCAGAGTAGCCTTGCTCTTTGGCTTGCTTGGAAGCCTTGAGTATCGGCGGCACACAGCACAGGAAGCAACAGCTTCTCCAATCAGATCCAACACGGCTTGCGGCATGCCTGCTCGTTGAAGTAGGCTAGTGAAGTCAGCAGCCGTTGCATGCCACATCTTCTCGTGTAGTCCAAGTAGGAGTCGTTTGGCCTGAGTCGGATCGCTTGCAGCTATCGAAGGAAGCTTCTGCAGAACTCGTCGTACACTGTAGAGAGGTTTGATAGCTCGAGCATTGGCAGCTTCAGCTGAAATTCCTTCATATGGAGCCACCTGTAGTGGTGCATCATCCACAGGAACCAAAGCTTGAGAAGTCTCTTCAGCAGGTGGCATCGGAGTTGCAGGTACAGGCATCAAGGGTGCTGGTGTACCAGGCATTGGAGTGCCAGGAGCTGGAGTGACTGGAGCAGGTGTGGCTGGAGATGACCTTCTTGTCGAAGTGGGTTCCCGAACATCGCCAAAGAAAGTAATCATCCAGTCAGGCTCCTCAATGGCTTCTCTCTGCTGAGCTGGTGACATTTCACGAAGATCTTCAAGTGGATGAACTGTCCAGGACTTGTAGGTGCCTCGACAGATCAGTCGCAGTGGACAAAGTTCAGCTCGCAGTTTTGGTTCCGGAAATGCTTTGGCAAAAGGGTGCAGGATGATGTACACTCCGTGGACATAGAGAATCTTGCGAAGGCATGAGCGCACAATCGTCATCAGGATGGGATCTTCAATCCATCGGGAGTAGTTGCCGTCGGTGACTTCGTCGAAGATGGTCATGGAGTCGTTCACCAATTGACACAGCAGGCCTTTCAGGTAGAGCTTGTCTTCAGCGGTGAACTCCATAGAGTCAGGAACTTGTATCTCAACCTGACTCATACCTCCATGTGCTCGAATGCCTCGTTGAAAGTCAGCTGTGGGACTTGAGGCAGCCGAAGGAGCTGCTGAAGGTTCCTTGAACATGCGACCATGGCGACATTCTCCCGGAATGAAGGAACGCTCCATATCAGCTGTTGCAGCTCTGCCAAACTTGCAACGCTCGCACTTGTAGAGGACTTGGTGATAGGTCCATGAGTCGACCAAGCGCATGTGCAGAATGTTGCGCTTCTGAAACCATTGAATGATGTCCTGGATGAGGGCCTTGCAGAAGCGAGTCGGGTAGACAGCTGCCATAGCAGTACGATTCTTGCCTTGATGTTGACCTTGTAGAGGTGCATGGGGCATTCCATTGTGTCCATTGCATCGACGAAGGCTGAGGCGTAGCTTTAAGTTCGCCTCAATGCCGGTGGCTTTCAACACTGGCTTCCGAAGCTCATCAACTGCTCCAAATGCACATTGATCTGTGCGGCGATGTTTTCGCCAGCCAGGGAACTTCTTGTTCTCTGCCATTACACTCTCTTCCCACATAGCTGAAGACAATGGCTGTTCCAGGAGGTAGCCTCGAGACTTCTTCACCTGTTCAGCATACAGGCGTTGAAGGAACACTAAAGCCGATCTGTCCTTCTCTCGATCTTGTAGAAGTTGATGTCGATCTCGTCTCGATGCGGCTATGCTCCAGAACTTGCAGCGAGGAGAGCCAAAGATCACTTCAGGCTCGAAGGTGGTGTAGGCGCTCCAAAGCATGTCTTGATGTGCTGGATTGCCAATGTCCCAGCCATAGCGGAAGTCGACAGGAAAACCAGCCATCAAACCAGCCAATGTGCACAGGAGAGAAAATCTTCCAGAGCCGGAGAAGAGCTCCCAAATCTGCCACTTGACTCCATGTCGCTTGGCTTCCTTGAACCATGCAGGAAAGGTGTCTGGCGTCACGACTCTGCGATTGGAGTGGCGGTAGAATTCCTCTGGCATGGCCTTGTAGTCCTTCTTGAGCTTCTGCTGATCTTCTTGTGAGAGGTGAGGTGGAACAGAGTCATCAACGTACAGTGGAAGCTCACTCAGATTTGTGGCCATCAACTGAGATGTCACAACACTATCTTTCTTCTCTTGGTAGTCCTTGTCTGCAGCCTCAACTCCTCCAGGTGTTGTGGAACATGAGGTGGCTGTTGTGGAACATGATGTGACCTGTTCAGGTGTCGTGGAGCTTGGAGTGTTGTGACTCTGGCAACATTCACACTTATGCTCCTTATGAGCGTCATCACATTGGTAGAGATTGTCTGCAGCCTCAACTCCTCCAGTGGAAGTGATATCTGAGGTGGATGATGTGATAGGTAATGTTGATGTGTCGTGGTCCTTGATCGGTGACGTGGAACATGAGGTATCAATGTCGTGGTTCTTGTTCTGCTCACTCATGAGACTAGTCAGCGGGTGATCATCTTGAAGGGATCGAACTTGTGTCCCATGAGTGCTCCACTGACGTTCCGGTCCTTGGGCAGTCACGTTCTGCCAGAAGGTGTATGCATGATCTGGCCATGCACGATGGGAGACGTCAGAGAGGTGCTTGATGAAGTGAAAGGCTTCAGGTTGCTGATCGCAGATGCCAGCATCTTCATCCAAAGGCAGCAGGTAGTGACCACTGTCGGTGAGAAGAACTCGGAAGAGGTTCATCTGCGGATGCTCGCTCTTGGAAGTGTCCCAGGCAACCAGAAGTCCATCATCGTTGGTGAACCATCGTGAGTGCAGAGAGGCGTACATCGCACATAGAGCAGGGTTGCCAACCAGAGCGGGACAGCGGCTGCCTTCTTTGCCAATGACATCGGCGGTGTAGGTGGCTTCCATGTTCTTGAAAGGCAGCTTCAGATGAACTCGTCCAAGAGCTTTGTCTGGCTGACCTGAGATGCCGGTGATAGTGGCATCTGATGCAGACCATGTCACTGCCTTCTGCTTGTCCTGGTAGCAGCTGGCTAGGAGGTCACGAAGGGTCTCGCTGCCAACCAAACCTGCGGCAGCGCCAGGGTCAATCAGCAAGCCACGGCGTTTGACGCCTTTCACCATGTGGTAGACCTCAGAGCTTGCATGAAGATGGGTGGCAAAAGCAAGTTGCTTGCGAACTGGCTCAGATGGAGCTGGAGCTTCTTCATCTTCTTGATCTTCAGCAAAGGTCACTTTCTTCTCTTGCCAAGGAAGCAACTCTCCAGTCCTCGGTGGTGTCATATGGATGGGCTTCACCTCAGTGGCAAAAGACGATGAAGCTGGAGGACTCAGAGAAAGTCCTTGTTCAGGTTGACTTCGTTGGGCACTGTAGTCGATGTCGTTGAAGTAGCCCTTGTTGCCACCTTTGAACTTGCCTTTGCCCTTGAATGACTTGCTTTTGCCCTTGCCCTTCTTTCCTTTGCTCTTGCCTTTGCCTTTTGGCCTCCAGGAGGATTTTCCTCCTCCATAGCCGCCTTTTCCTTTGTCTCTGACGGGACACTGTGCGGCCAGGTGCCATCGACTGCCACAGACATGACAGCCACTCTTCTGCTGGTAGTAGTCCTCGTCCTCATAGTAGGTCTCAGGGGCTTCGGCGGCTTGCTCTGTCTCATGCTGGTCGTCATGGATGACATACTCCTCAGGGGTGTGCCACTCTGATGCCGTAGGCGACCAGGAATCGTCTTCTTGCCACCATTCATCCTCTGCATAGCCAGTCCAGGGATCTTCTGGATATGCTTGCCAAGGGTCATCTTGCCATGACCAATCGTCATAGTAGGTGTCGTAGTCCATGGTGTTCCATGACGAGGATGGAGTGGAGAAGAACTCAGAGGCCTGATCAGTATACAGGTCCTGGGACAGAGCATGCTGGTTACTCCGATTGCTCAGGCGCAAGGTCAGGCGCTTGGCTTCCTCAAAACGAGACATGTCGCCTTGGATCTGGATCTTGACATCCTCAATGAACTTGTTCGGCAATCCAGAACTTTGGAAAAATAGGAAGCTCTTGGCGACGTCGTTGATCTCCAAGCCTGAGTGGCGCTGAGCAGACTCATAGCGAAGCTCCCATTCTGATGCATATTCGTGCATCGAAAGTTTGCCTCTTTTGAAGAGGAAGAATTGCTCCAAACTGTGGGTGGCCAACTCCTGGTCAGACTGACCGAAGGTCTCACGGAGGGCGTTCGCGAGAGCTTGAACTCCACTTGGGATTGCGTGCTGCAAGATGACATTCGGGTCCATGGGGTCTCGAACCTCGTCCGTGGACAGCCGAACAAGAGCACTGTCTCCCACATCGTAGGTTCCGTCAGGGCGAACCAGTTTGAGACCCATGGCAATCTTCTGGGCTCTTCCTTGAAGGCGTCCCGCAAGTAGAGGACCTACTTGTTCGTCAGGGCCTTGGTAGAGCCTGTACCAGAGGCGAAGTTTGTCAAAATAAGACTTCAAGCTGTAGTCTGGAAGGTTCGGAGCCCAACCAGGTGGTACGTCGCGACGAAACTCAGCCAAAGGTATGCCAAGGAGCGGCTGGGCCATCGTGAACAGATCACGGGCAAAGTCCCGGTACGTGAAGGTGTCCTGAATCGGGTAGTCCTGCAAATTCAGGGAGATGTCAATGGTCAGCGTCTGATTCAGGAAGATGGAGTGCAGGTCAATCACCTCCAGGGTCGTGTACTCGGGAGCTTTCACGGGCGCAAAATTGGCTGCTTTCACAGGTGCCCTCGGAGCCGAAGAACAAATGCACAGGACCAAAATGGCCAAATTTGTGAGACAGCAAAAAAGGATCGTCGTCGTGGCGGCGACGAGAGCGAAGCAGCGCGGGCAGCGCAGCGGGCCCGGGATCGCGCCGGGCGGCGCCGAAGGCGCCAGGCGGCCAATGGCGAACGCAGGAGCCCCGGACGGCCGGGGCTCCGCTACCAAAGTCGGTAGGACGGACTTTTGAACCAGCTCAAGAGCGCTCTGCGATCGTGAAAAGGTGTCATGACAAAAAGTGACATCAGTGGAAATCTTTAAACTGGGGGAAACAGGTGGTTTCTGCGAGTGGGGGAAACAGGGGCACGGGAGAAACAGGTGCTGCTGCAACCAGGCTAATTGGCTAATTCCAAAGCTGCCCATGATGGCTTGAACCCTGCCTTTCAACCTGTCTGAAAATCAAGGCACCAAAGCCTGGGAAAGGCTTCAAACATGCAATCCCAAACAATGAACCGCGAGACAGGGAGCCCAGACTATACCCTTTTCAACCGACGGAAGGAATTTCAAGTGGCAACATGTTGAAACTGCCGATGCCTTTTTTCAAATGCCGGGCGTCCTCTCGGCATTCCTCCCAGCAAACAAATGGTGCAAGGACTTGAAGCTTCCGCATCAGAGTCTCTTGCTGCAGGGGCAAATCACCTGAGTCGTCGACTCTACGTCCGATGTCGTCGCCTGTTGAGAGCTCGTTGTGACCGAGAAGAAGTCCAAAGTGTCCAAAATCGTAGAGGTAAACATGCAGGGTTCAACTGGCTTAAGATTTTCAAGAGCCTCTGGAAAGATTGGGATAAAATGCTTGTGAACCTATTCATTAACAACTATGAAAATATGCCATCAGTGTAACATAATCACCGTAGCGAAAGCAAATGGAACGCTCAAAAGCCTTGAAGAGGAAATCTTCAGGGACAACCTGAGGTACCGGAGCCCCTAGTAGCTTCTTGTTCCTAGTAGTAAGGCCAGGAGCCCCTAGTAGCGTCCTTGCTCCTAGCAGCGATGCCAGGAGCCCCTAGTAGCTTCTTGTTCGTCATACCCCCACAACTCGAGGTTTGTCCCAAGACCCGGCTCTTTTTGGCTCAGGGCATGCATGTACTCCATACATACAGTCTAATAGTGTCATTTATTGTTGTTTTATGATTATGATGATTATATTATGATTGTGCAACTGATTGTGCCACCTGTGGAGTGCACGCAGCGTCCTCAGCATCCTCAGAACCGGTCCCTGGTTTCGGGCCGACCGAAGCGACCGAGGTCGACCGAGGTCATAGGGCCCACGAAGTCGTGGACGTGCCACGGTGCCACGGTGCCAGGGCACATCTACCCCCGGTAAGACGTGGCAACTCTGTGGGAAGTGCCGCAAGTTTTGGCTATGATCAAGTGTAGTATCTGTTCTTATCAGTGTGACAACTGATATGTCTCCAACTGGAGACTTGCTTGTCACATCAATTTTTGTTGGGGAAGTGTCTTCCTGAGCTTGCTTGGGGGCCTTCGCGTGTTGCGCTGGCATGGCACTGAGCCAGTGGCAGCACACCCTATGGGGTAACAAATAGCGGAAGACGGAGCTAGATGCGCGTATGCGGGTCAGTAGATTATACGCGCAGACTCATCAAGATGCTCATCTGACCAGAGCAAAATAGCTGAGGACGGAGCTAGATGTGTGTACGCGGGTCGGTAGATTCTGCGTACAGGCATCGGTTTGACCTCTCAACAGGCATGAATCCGGGGCCTGACCGCGGTGAGCAGTGAGCAGTGCACGGCTAGGGCAGGCGAGGAGCATGAAGCGCATCGGAAATAGATAGGCAAGGGGCCAGTCATCCGCTCCTCGCGAGGAAATGGCTGCGCAAAGAGTAGTGGAATACTCAGGCTTGCCAAACATGAACATGGAAATGCTTGGCCATCACTAGGGCTGCAAACAAAGAAGGAACCTCCAAGTGTTAAAATCATATGATTTCATCATATTTCATCGCTTCCACAGGCTGTTCCACCAGACCCTCCCCAACTCATTCCGCCGCATTCTGCACGCACCTGTAGCAAAAAACATCCAATTTAGGTGGAGCCGATAGACTTTTCCTGCAGATTCTGTCTGTATAGAACAACTCTGTCATGGCAGTCAATTAGCATGTCACTCAGTCCTGCAGCACGCGGACCCGGCACTGCTGGATCCGTCGTCGAGCGTCCTCCAACTCGGCGGCCGTCTCAGACACCGCCACGGCCTACGATGGGTAGCGGGACTGCTGCGGCGTTGTGGTGTAGGGCTGCGAGGGCTACGAGGCTGAGGTGTTGCCCGGGTTGTTGGCATTCCCTCACCGGAGCCTTTCGTCAGGGGCAGTAGAACTTGGTAGATCAGTAATTCTATCTGTTTTGGCTGAGGAGTCTTGGACAGGATACCCGAATATAGCGGGGTGCTTTCATCTACCAATGTACCCTCCAAAAAGGCCCACAGTGTAGCAGTGCCACTGATGGGCCATGGCATGTGATGGGCCACCCTTGGGACAATGAGCAGAAAATCTTGGCATGAACCACTTCAGTTCTCTTCAGCCAGTTCAGTTCAGTTCAGTTCTTTATTTTCATCAACCAGTTCAGTTTGTGCCTTGACATAGCTGCTTGAAAAAGGCTTTAAAGGTGTTACAATGTGTTAGTGTATATATATATGTGAATATATATATATGTGTGTGTGTGTCATAATGTTTAACATATAGAGATACAGTATACATATGTCTTGGCCAAAAAGGGGACCTCCGAGCCGTGAGCAGGACGCCCATGTGCACATTTTTTGCTGCTATTTTTACAACTGCTTTGCTTATCCATTGGTTTTTGCCCACAGCCTCCACATGTTTTTCCAGCCCTTAATCCTGCCAGGCTGCCAAGTGCACCCGAATGCTGACATGAGAAGAGATGATCTTTCGTATCCTCCTGGCATGTGATCCAGTCCAATCGCGCTTGCTCACACAGGTCCCACGAAGTTGTAGCTCTCAAGCCAATGGCTTTTGGGGCGTTCAACACTGCTTTCCTCTACGGCAGTTGGCCATGACCCCCCACCAACCTAGCATTGACCTAAGCCAACTCGCTCATAGTGGAAACATCAGGAAACTGAAATGTCTTTGACCTTTGGGAACACCTTTTGGAACTTCGAATGCTCGTGTAGCAGGGAGGGTGGAAGAATTGATTGAAGGCGTATGGTATGGCATCAATCATGACTGTGTGAGACTTTATGCGCTTTATGTCATGTCAAAAGAACGCCGACCGTGACGTATGACATCCGCAGAACGAATCCCTTCACGGAGAACTCTCTGCTTGCTTTATGTCACATAGTTCCGCTATTGTTCCCTGCAATACCGCCAGTGGGCACTCGCGGAGCCCACCTGGAGGTGTAGAAGAGAGGTCGTGCGAAGGAGACATGCAGGAAGTTCAAGATGGGAGCCTGGCTGAGAGAGCTTGGATGATGGAAAGAAATGGGTGGGAGGATAAGAAAGCAGGACAAATAACAGCGTAGATGTTACGTTTCAAAGAATTCACGCTAAAATCTATTAAAATCTAGAATCTATTGCTGTATATCGTTCTATCCATGATGTACTACACAGCTTGGTAACTAGTCGATAGATGCAAACCCTACGGCAACAATAAATGTCCTGCAATGCAGCCTAGCATGTGCGAACAATCTGACGAGTGGGACCTGCATGGCATGCCCAGACACAACAGGTCAGCCGCCTTCACTGGGTCCGGTGAAATCGGAACAAAGCCCGCGGTCTGCCATCCAAGTCTAACCCAGCCCCCCTTTACGAATGAAGCCCCCATGAGGGACCCAAAATGATCCAAAATGATTAGATTCATATTTGGTGATGATTCGGTGATGATTATGATTGTATGTCGTTTGTGGCTTTTGGAGCACAGCCGACCACTTGGCTGAAAAGATAAGATAGATACGGTAAGTGTGTGGTTTAAAACACACGGTGCCCGACGTGCTGCAAACAATTCTCCATGATTCTCCTGAAAATATCTTGAACTCGTGGAACTCTCTGAACCTCTTCAAGCACTTCGTACACGGCCCGGCACCGCCTTCCGGGTGAGCACTCGTCGCAGGTCGGGCGGCACCTCCTGCCTGAAGCGGCTCTTGGGCGCCTCGGCCGACGGCGCCAAGAAAGAGAGCTGCTGAGAGCCATGGGCTGAGAGCCATGGGAGAGCGAAGCAGGTTCCATTCCATAAATGACGAGATGGTTCCATCCTGTGTCCAGCTCCTAGCCCAAATGCTCTGAGCCGGGGGTGTTCGCCGAACTATTGACGGAACACCACCGGTCATCCACACACCTCCAGAAAATAGATCTCCGGAAAACAACCCGGATTCACCTGCCAAAAAGGATTCACCAGCCCGGAATCGCCTCCTCGCCCGCCCAATGTCGGGCATAAGATTTGATAAAGCTTCTTCCTTCTTTCCAGTGGTGTACAGTGTATATACTTATAGAGAGAGAGAGTATATATAGTGTAGTAATAATATTTACTATTGTATGCTTTACATTTTGCATTATAATCATTAATATAATTCCACACCCTATGTATTTTAGTGTTATTTAACAATGATTATATAGTGATGATATAAATGATTGTATTTTAACTTTATACGATGCAACGGCAGCCTTGATGTTGATCAGCCGGATAACAAGGCTTGATGATTCGATTCCGGGAAAGTAGCGACATGCTCCCGTTGGGCCCGTTGGGTGAGAATCCATCTTTGGAGCTCCTGGCTTAGGGAATCTGGAGTCCGGAGGTGCCAGCTTTTGTTACTAGTAGCGATGGCCTCCAACCTAATAGCAATGGCCTCCACCTAGTAGCGTCCTTGTTACTATCAGCTTTGTCACGTTTGATGTCCCTGTTTTTTCCCACCTGAGTGTCGCTTGTGATCTCGTCATCCATGGAGAGGAGCGGCCAGCCATGTAGGCTGGTCGTTCATTGTGAGGCAACTTTCAGTATATAAGCTGGTTTTGATCCTTGTTTTTGCTCTTGCGTCTGCGTATGTACTATTCAGTCGTTGGGCCAGGTTCGTGCCGAACCGGGTTCGAATGCCTCTAACCCAGTGAATGTTAAATGATGTAGATCAAGATCTGTTTGGAAACCATGTTCATGAAACTCCACCTGTTTTCGGCACAACTCTGTGGCCTTTCTTCACATCTGAGCCGATACACCAGCTCCGCCACTCAACTTCAGTCCAAGCTTTTGGGATTCCACCCACGAACCATACATGGACGTACGGAAGGATGTCAACCCGCACCCAGGTTTTAGAGGATTTGACCCACCCGCCACACCCAGTTTCTGATGTGGGTCGTCAGGAGCGCACCTGCCACCTGTCTCCTCAAATGTCAGGATGGTTGCTGTTACACACCCCTCAAGAACTCAATTATAGTGACAAGATAAGGATCCGACAACAACCCCAAACTGCGCAGGGAAGCTGTGACATATGTCCAAACTTCACCAAAGTCAATCTTCTACAAAATACTCTAGGGGTCTCCTTGTCCATTCATCGCTATCGCTTTGAATCCAGCAAGTCGCAAGTAATCGGCAAGCACCCAAGAACAGTCTGCACTTGGACACCCAAGACCCATCACGGCTGCGGCCCCACGCCAAGTGTGGCTTCGGGGTTCGCTCAACCTGCGATGCCGACTTGCAACTGCAAGTCGAAGGAATGAAGAACCACCTGTTCGTCCCATCCAGCGGCCGAGTTTGGGAGTGCCATATGAAGCTGAAGCACCGTCCGGACAAATGGACTCGTTGGTGAGATATCGAACAAAAGTAGGTGACTGATGGTGACTGGCGCAACTCAGCATTTTTGGTTACCGGGTGGGCAAACAGAACTCCCATCTCCCTGTTCATTAAGCAAAATGTTTCGAAAAATCAGTGTCTGATGAGACGGCCTTTTGTAGCGGGGCCATGTTCAGCTTCCATGCTTTTCGTGCCAAACTCACTATAACTGACTGAAGGGCACCAAGGATTCAAGCATTTACTGCAACGGAGTTAAACGCTTCGGCTATGAGCGGAAACCATCATTGATTCTTGGGTCTATCCTATTCTATTATATACCAGTAACAAGGGTGATGCTTAGTAAACGCCTTTCTGTAAAGTCGTGATAATTGCAATAATTAGATTCTGTTACGGGTGATAGGACAGACCCAAGTCAATGGCGATGTAGGGCATTCGCTGGTTGGTTTCAAACGTGGATTGAAGAAGCAGCGGGTGTCCATCGAATAGACCTTCAGAAATTCGCCCAAGTGCTGCCATGCGATAATGGTTCAACTGTGCTTGTTCAATAGATGTCTACTATGGCATGAGTGAAACGCAATTGGATGTCGTCCCAAGTCTTCCGGATTACAGTGTGAGGTCTTAAGCCCATACATCGGAGATCTTGACCACCAAACACGCGCTTCTCGTGGCTCTGCTTCATTCGCGCCAAATTATAGCCCTGCTATGCGCCTGCATGGTCAGAGTCATTCTGCCGTATTCGGACTCAGTGACGGATCAGTCTGCTGACATGAAGGCACTTGTCAACAAAAAGGACGTGAACGCTCTGTTTACGCAAATGTCCGCATATGAATGTTGCTTTAGACTGAGAATATTTAACTTACATTGCTCAAAGCTGTATCAAGGCTCTTTGCGCCAAGCAACGGACCTAACCCAGCTGATCATTGGTCACCATGATGGTCAGCTCGGAACATCTTTGTCTGACTTCTGACCACACATTTGTCAAACATATCACATCCATTCAAAGCCTGTGGCACGAGAAACTCCTAGGTCCTTGAACATTGATAGGATTGGGCACCCATCCAATTGCAACAATAAAGTCAAAACACTGTAGCATGCAAAACCTTGCTCTCGCGATCACGGCAACCCCTTTACAGCTGCAGCCATCCAAGCACCCCGGCCCTGCAAAGGGTGTTTTTCCTGCGCAGGAAGGCTGTACTCACCAGCTGCTGCAATGTACAAATGATCAAATAACTGCTCAACTATGTGCCATGCCATGACTTACAGCAAAACGACCTTTTCAGCAGATTGGCCCACACACCGTCACACACCAGGGGTCCCTGTTCCATCACCATGACGGTATCTAGACCTGCTGTCGAACAGACTTCCAAGGGTGGAGAACAGTACCAAAGAAGGTAAAGCATCAGAAAGCCCAGCAGCTGGCTTGGCTGGCCTGGAGTACGCAACATGTTATCATGAAAGCGGAGAAAGTCGCATGCCCTGCCCGACCTCTGCCAGGGTCTTCTGCTTCCGGATGGTCTCTGAGGACACCTCAGTCGCACAGGTCCGTCGCGCGACCGATCGAGGAAGGTACATGGTCAGGTCGCGCCTCCAAAGACTGCTGCAAGGCTTGAGCTTGAGAAACCAACTCTGCCGCTTCACCTTTTCCTAGAAGGCTAGCTGCTTAAGCAAAAGGATTTGGAGGTCCAAGCTACAGGCAAATCATAAGCGGCACCAGGTTTAACATGAATCGGCAGCTAAACCATGGCAAACATGATTTTTTCTGGAAGAACGATCCATACCATTCCATAGCCAGTCTTCCATACCCCAAACGTCACTGCACTGCCACCGTGCAAACGTGCCTCTGTGGCAAGTCCCGGCCCGAGCGGTTGTTGGGCCCCAAACCCATCGTTCTTTCAGCTTTGGCCAAACAATGGACTTGAAGTCCTCACTCATGCGCCAGGTGCTGGATAGAAGAGGTTTCTGGGCTGGTTTAACAGGGCAGCAGTTGAGACCCTGCTCTTGGAGAGGCTTTGGGGCTTCTTGGGGCTGAACACCTTCTTCAACGCCATGCTCCCAAGGTGTCAGCTGCTAGCTGCTAGTGAGACATCGCAGTCAAAGAAGTCCTGGAGCTAAAAGTGGAGAACAAAATAACAATCCGCCCGCCTCGTAGTCGAAAAAGACCCTCAGCAGCAAACTGGCTCTTGAACAATGCATCCATAATCATGAGAATGCAGTACAAGGAACGAGTGCGGAGTGCATGCCATTGGTGGTTCAAGAGTACTCTTATCATCCTGTTGTTTATCCACTACTCCATTTCTATCACACACAGGCTGGACTGCGAATGCTTTGAGGACCCACAGGTTTGGAACACATGACAATCACAGCTCATTTGACCTTTTACTATCTTTACTGTACATAGTACACATACCTATGTGTACAAATAGTAGGTATAAATATATATATGTGTGTGTGCTATACACGAAGAACATCATAGAACTATATATTAATAGATTAGATAATCATAAATAAAGCCCATGTTGGACATAATAGGCAACCGGGTCACTTGATGCGCGTTCTGGAGCCGCCCCTCACCCACATGGTGGGACAGCCAAGTTGCACTTACAAATGTCATGTCCTGCTACTCAAACGGGGGGCTTTGACCATAAAACCTGACAGAACTATATATACAGAACCAGCCTCCCAACTTGCCTCATGTTCTCGAAAAAAATCTCCAAAACTCCAGAACAACTCGCCTCACATGTTCTTGGAAACTCTTTCAAAACACTTGGGTTTCCGAGCTCCTTTGGATGTCTCCTTGGTCGCGTGGCACAAAGCGACACAGGGGTGGAGATGGAGTGAGTAAGCTGGTCAGAGCTGGTAATATTGTTGGCCTGGGCCTGGGAGACAGTGGGTTGGCCCTCTCCGGGCAAAACAGGCAGTTGCGGGAGTAGTCCAAATGCCCAAGGATCGCACAAACCTAGTAGAACATGATGAATTGTAGATGACCAGCCAAGTGTTCAGTCCACAATGGCCAAAGAACAAACAAATGAAGCAATGAATACACTATTTGTTATACTATGTAGATAGGAACGGGCCTGAAACATCCCAAGTTACACATAGAAATAGATGGACCTCCCAAGTTACGCTTGTAAGTAAAGGATGGTCGTGACCTTTTCGCACCTAAAAAACCCTTCAACACCCAACGAGACCACGTCGAAGGATACCACGGACCACGTCGAAGGTCTCCCGGTCTCTCCCGGTCGCGCCAAGCCACTCTTTGGCGAACTGCGCGATGGCCTCATGGGGCAACAGCTGCCTTGGCGCAGTAAGGTCGTACGGCACCTTCCCTTCCGAGTTCTCCCCAGCAGTCTCGGATCGCTGCAGGTGCCAAACCGAACAGAATCGCCCGTCCCATTCACGGTCCCTCAGCAGAAAACACACCGTTTCGGTTCTCAAACCGCCACGTTCACCGCCCCACAGGTTCGTTCCAACCGGGCTCCCAACGCTCGTCTCAGCTCGTGGGCCATGACGTGGACCTGACCTCCCTCTTCCCTGCGAGTCGCGGCGCCCAAACGCCAAAGGGTTGAAGTTCCAATACATCCGTCCTCGTCCTTTCTCGCCGTACTGTTCAAGCATTCCAACTGCACGGCTTGAGATCTAGGAGGACTCACAGTCACTTGATTGTTAAACGCCACGCATGCAAGGAAGGCCATACAGCAACAAGGCTTGTCACTTAATGCAAGCAGCTGCAACAAGCATCCCCTCCCCAGCCTGCAACTGAGCAGTCTGTACAAACGATCCAAGTCCTGGCGCCAGTTCTTTTTGGGGCCTTTGGGGGTCCAAAAAGGTCCAAAAACAAAAAACACAAACATGCTGCGATCCCTCATTGCTTCAAGTTTCCTTCAATTTCATCCTTCATTTCTACCATCCTTCATTCCTTTCTCTCTCATGAGTCACGTTCGGTCTTCTCTAGAAAAAGATGGACAAAGCAAATCCTGCGCTCAAAAGTGTGCCTCAAAGATTGCTAGATCTTTCTGGGAGGTTCAACACCATGAGGCAACAGTTACCGAATAGCAACCCCAGGTTCCAGTCTTATGTTGACAGCATGTTGAACCTCGCACCCTCAGAAAGCTCTCAAAGTTCAGCAGGACTCTGCAGTAGGAAGTCACTTTGGAAGATCAAAAGGCGTGGAAGGGAACGTTGTTTTCCAATTATATACAAGTGACACTCGATCACCCAAAAATGGTTGATGACTGCACGTGCCGTTTTTGGCGATCTTGGGTGTGTACATTTTGTGAGAACAAGTAAGTATGTGAACATGTTAACACATCAAAATATTTATCGATGTGCTTGGCATGTTTTTTGCAAAAGGCAATTGCATTTAGGATCGCACGTCGCACTCTCTTGAGTAACAATGTTCCCTTTGCTAGGTGATCTTGTATCACTTTTCCTTGCCCCTTTCAACATCTTGATTTCACTTTAGGTCAACCTTGCTGCTTGAGTTTGGGTTCCTTACACCCTGAGCAAGGATCCGAGCTCGTTTTTTCGTGCTCTTCAAGAGCGACTGGTCGACGGTTGACCGCAAAAGAATCCCTTTTCCAAGGGCAGGGTGCATTTTCGGATGCAGCTTAAATGCATGCGTGTGGCATGCTTTAAAAAAATAACCCCCCCCAAGAAAAAAAAAATATATATATATATGTGTGTGTGTATACATATACATATAGAGATATATGTTTAGATTTAAAGTGCATTACATTGTCATTACATGAAATGAGTCCGAAAATGCGTCTGAAAACTGCCCCTATTCCCAGAATGGACCTGAATTCCCCTGTTCCATCATCTATCACTGCGAGACTGCCAAAGAAGGTAAGTTGTCAGTCTGCAACTTAGTTGCAATGAAAAGACCTGGCTCCCCTTTGTGATAAACCCTTCATTGTGCCTTCATTATGCCTTCACCTGTGACTATACTGCTGCCACACATTGCAAACCTAACAACACTGCCAACTCCACCTGTGCAAAGTGCAAAGATAGTGCAAGTATGTTCATTGTGAACACTCAACCATCGCCCCAATCACCCTAATCTGGTGGTGGCATATGGTTCTACATATTGAGTAAGAAACAATTGTCTTCTTAAAAGGTCCCAGCCGTTGTTGGCAATGCTGAAAGTGGCCGTGGGTCAAAACAGAAACACCCTGACCTAACCCAAGGAGGAGAGTTCAAATGTATTTTCAGAACCCCAGACCCGGTTTCAAATCCCTTGACTCACTAAGAGCTTCAACATCGTCGGCTCAAACGTTGGTGCCGGTGTGCCTGGTCGCTCGCCCCGAAGTTGTGCCGCACGACGTCGTAGCACTGGCGAAGCGACCAAGCGTGGCGGCGTGGGTCTGCGAAGTACCGTGGGATGGGGATGAGGTCTGCAAAGGCCACCCTGACCGCACGGGTTTTGGAAGGCCAACCTGACCGGTCTCCTTGCCAACCTGCACCCCTTTGGATCCAAGCTACTTCCGCCCACCCCACTCCCGTCATTGATTTTCTATCGCCAACGGTCGAGTCTGTTAGCTCTAACTTCGGAACCCATCTTCATCAAGAAAGCTCACCGAAGCAGAATAAGAGCACAATAAGTACAAAGTACCCCGTATACTTTTGCATCCTTTCGCTGTCTTGCGCTTGTCCCAACATACACTTAGCAAAGTTACCCTCAGGGCCTTTCTAATCTTTTTACATACCTCTGGACCGAACCGTTGCAAACTCCCCACAAAGGATTGAATTGTCAAATTGGACCTGTAGAGTAGAGTATAGTGAGTCCTTGATGCAGCTGTGTCAGCCAGTGGTTTTGTCTGCTTTGATTCCTGCAGGGACTGATCTTCCAAACCGGGCCATTCAGTGGCGGAGGAAATGATCTTCCAAAAACATCCCAACCCTGTTCAGTCGCGCCCAACATCTCTCACACCCAAGGCCACGAATCTCAAGGAGAACAACCACTAGTGATAGGGCGCGACGAGTGTTGGATGATGGCATATGTGACGGGAACATACGGGAACCCTCTGGTCATGGGAAATCCTTCAAATTCATTTGCACATGGTCTATTTTGGTGGATTTCCGTTTTGGAGTCAGACCGGAGTCATGCCCATGATTCTTTGTTGGGAAGTTGGATGACGTCTCTGTGAAGACAGAACAGCCCCGAAGACCCGTGAATCCAAACCCGAGTGCTTCCGCTTGCCACAAGGCCAAAGCCAGGCCAGTTTGCGGTGGGCTTATGGTTCTTAGGCCTGATCTTCATATGGCACTGGTAAGAGAAAAGCAAAGTGTCAATGTCATGTCATTGGCAAAATCCAGCCAGAAATGCAGCTGTAGATGCAAATCCTGTCATCTTGGCATGGTGACATGGTTGATACGAGGCAAATTCATGCACATGCAACCACATAAAAAGACCACACCTCTGCAACCCCAGCACCAAAAGAAACTGTTGGTATATATATAGGGAAATTGAGGATGGATGCCCCTTCCCCAACAAAAAGCCTCTAGAGGTCTAACAAGTTTCCTGTAGACATGTCTTGATTCCCATGATTCCCCTGTGCATCTGCCGTGGCTGAAACGCCTGTGGCAAGTGAAAGCCCTCACGAGAGCCGTGTGAGACAGCCGGAACGTGCAGCATGTGTGCCTTTCTGCAGTTGTCCCGGTCCATGGTCATGAACTTTGACACTCCATAATCACTTGTATCATCAGCCCATGGTAGGTGGGTGCCTTGTGTTAGTTGCCACTGGGCCCTGCAATACATTGCAATACCACATGGCTTGCTGGAAAAACCTGCCTCCTTTTTGGATCCACCAGTCATAAAGCTGTGTGCCATGGTTGATTCCCAGTCCCAGTGGTTTTAGACATCACAAACTCCACGCCGGCTTTGTAAATACCACTGAGTTCCTGAGGCAATGGTTGAGTCTCATTCTGACCGCAATGTGGTTCGAGGGTTGGTGGGTCAGGCATTTAGCACGACGAACAGCTCTGCAACTGAGGCTCAACGCAAGCCACAAGTCTTACTTACTTTCTCTGCCCCAGGGGAAGGGGACGCCATCATCACTCGCGCGTTATGGGCGCAGCAGGTTCAACCAATGGAACTTGGCAAGAACTGCTCTGAGGGGGGGCCTATCAAAAGTTCTTTGCCATCTCTTTCCCAATTCGCTTTATTCGTCCGTGGCGTTTGATCGGCATTCGCAGCCGTCTGCCATCCCCTTCTCTTGAGACAGCATGCCCGGCGCAAGGCGGCAAGAAGGCATGCGCGTGCAGTGGGGGAGGTACGGCAAGGAGTCGGCACTGAAAGAGATTATATAAATGATTAAACAAACAAAAACATGAAAACAACACTTTCCTAAGAAAGTCTTAGTGTTGGAGTAGTCTTCATCCTTACTCTCAAACGATCACACATGATCAAAGTAGAGGCAGTATAGAACTGATGAGTCCTTGCTCCCGCCCCCCAAACGCACTGAGTCCCTTTGCCGCCCACCGAGGGTCCGGTCATCTCCGGCGCTTGCTGCCACCCTGGAGGAGGGCAATGGCCTCTGCTTCGGTGAGCAGTTTCCTGACACGGCTTGCCGGTCCACTGAGAGGTGATAGCCTTGAAAATCCGGGCCAAAAGCAATACACCCGGGAAGATTAACATGGAATCTGAAGATGGACCTTTGAAAAACGATGTTTCTCTACAACCCGGTAGTTATTAGGTTCCATGTTGATCTTTCATGGCGTACGTCATTTCAACACTAACTCCTTTTTAGAGAAACCAAGACAACCACTCACTTGCTGTCGCACGGGCTTGGACTTCTTTCAAAAGCGACAAAATGAGCTGGATTAACCTGTGGCATCAAATCCAAGAAATCACCAGATGTCCAACACCCTCCGGCTCGACTCTGAACACCCCAAAAAGCACCATAGATTAAATTCATTGGTTTGGGCGTTCTCCAACTGTGGGAGGCAGATCAAATGGGGCAAATCAAATGTGTGGAGGCTTCGCCCACACGGGTTTATTGGGAATTGCCAATGCGCACATAAAAACATGTCCGTAGAAAGTGGGTCTTATATGGTCTTATCATTAGAAGGCACTTATGACTCCGGTCATACACTGAGGCTCTACAGTATACAAATATTTACGTGTTGGTCAGCAATGGCAGCACGGCAAAGCAAATGACAAGAAAATTACAAATTGTGGATACAAACAAAGGCAGCTAGAGGATTTCCCAAAGCACACACAATTGAACGGTGAAAATGCTTTGGGGCCACCAGTTGAACGGCGATCCTCTCAAGTTGTCCCATTCAGCCATTTATTTTTATGCCCAGTGTGTAGTCAAAGCGGTCCTAATCAGGAGTGAGACCCAGCATATCAAATGTTGCTTCTACCTGAGGAAAACATCGAAACAAATGGCTGTTTGCCAAATACTTCCCCGCCACCCCCCGTTGAACGTCCTGCCGCTGTTGGCATAGCGCTCCTCCGCGCGCCGGAGCCGCTCGTCCAGCTCGGTGTCGCCTTTCTTTGAGCGGCCCAGGGGAGCTGGAGCGAGTGTTTGTGTGGCCAAACACCTGGGGAGCAAGTGGAAAACAACATGGGCATTAGGGGAGCAAAAGTCTGTGAAAGAAATGGTCCAGCTGGGAATGCTGGAAAAACATCGACCTAAGATACTTGGAAACAACTTGTTCTACTCAAAGGCCTTTGTGGGAGGGCCCACAACCCAGGGCCAGCCAGCAACAATGACCCCGCGAGCTGTCAGCTCTTTCCGAATGGAACTTCAAGGCGCCACCCAAGGCCCAACCATAAAGGTAGAAACATGTGGACACCTTGGTCCGAAAGAAGCAGAGAGAGATGGAGGACCTTCTGCCCAGCCACATGGACCGAACTCTCGGGCCCGGACGGAGCTGACCCACCTGAGCGTCCCATGCGGTGGGAATGGAATGGAACCAAAGACACGTGATCCATAAGGTAGACTTGATCAATCGAACCCCCCCCCCATTCGGATACACTGAGCCACTATGAGCCACTTCATATGGGGGGTGATGATTGGGAGTTTATTCATCAAAGGCCCTCATGGACAATCGTCATATGTCATGATCCTCTTCCACTTCGGCGGGTGGAAGGAGTGGGGTGTTCTTCTCTGGTGAGGCTGGTCACTGTGTGTTGGTTTTTCTCCGGTGAAGTCCAGTGATTCCGGATGATGCAGGTGTGATCCCGGATGAGGTGGGTACGATCGCTGGTGAAGCTTGAAAGCGAAAACGACATGTCTGGCCGACTCGTGTTGCCAGTCTTGTAGTGTCCGACTATTGTATCTGAGAACGTTCTCTGATGTTCTCTGACATGTGTCATACGATGTTCCGAGCATCTCAATCGATGACAGTGCACATTTAGTTCAGCGCGGTAAGAGGTTAACAACCAATGATTTTGAGTTTGACATAGCATGACATGTGCGCAGAATGAGGTGGGCCTGAGCCTGCATCAAATAGAGTCCTGAGCCTGCATCAATTAAAGTATTAGAATACAATAGATAGCTTTCAGAACACTCGATGTCTGATTCAGTGGATGATCTTGGATTGCACGCTCGAACTTCTCCTGGGAACGTTGGACCCTAGAACCATCTCGTGCAGCTGGTGCCCAATTAAACGAATTGCTCGCATGTGGTCCTAGGACGTGAGGAAGTGGGCGGAGGGTCCCTTTGCAAAAGCGGTGGTGTCGTTTCTTGGAGTCCGCAGCGGGACGCGCTGCCCCGGGCCCATGCGAGCTGTCCTTTTTTCGACAACGTTCAAACATGAAGTTGTTTGATTGGTGTGGTGTAGTCCGTATTGCTGTACTGCTTGCCAAATGTGTAGAATGAGGTGTGGGAGGGTTGATCTGGTTGTTGATCCTGAGACATGTCTCCGCTTTTCCGTGCTTTCGATTGGAGGTGTGGGCATTGTGCGACCGCTGCACATGAGAGCAGTCAGGCGGTGCTACCTTCCGACCTTCAGAAATTGTGTGCAAGGAGTTTGTGCGGAAGTTGAAGAGAGACAAAGAGAGAGAGAGAGACAGGATTTTGATGGATTATTGTGGCCAACAGGTTGCGGAAGAAAGGCCTTCCAAGAAAGAAACAAAGTGGGCGAAGCTTCAGTCAAGTGAACCAGCTTCCACGTCAAAAAGAAAAACTTTTTGATTATATAATCATGTTGGACATGTTATGTGACTCTATGATACTCTATGTGACATAGTTGTTCCAGTCGCCGAGTCTGCTGTCGCAACATCCACCACAACCGTCCCGATCTCACCGTCCTCCCGGTCCGAACTGCCGAGGCGCGTAGCGTCGCTGGACGCCTCAAGAACGCGACGGGGGTCCAGCCACCCGGGTCACCAGCCATCGAGACTTGGAGACTGGATGAAAAGCCACATAGAGGTATCAGGTTTAAGGAGGGGCGTTGATTCATCAGTCTGGAGTCTACGTCCAGATTCAGTGCTCAGCAGATATCTATTTGTTTAAAAATAAAACATTATACATTGGAAGATCGGAAGTCGGCAGTCGGCATTTTCAATACTCCTTGTAACAACATAAGCCTCCATGGCGCAAGTGCCCAAAGCAAAAATCTTGGCACCCGGTCCTCTTGCCCTCGCCTACAAAAGAGTCAAAACCATTACTCTAAACATCCCTTAGGCATTTCATCTGAGCCGGGGTTCCGGATCTCCTAAGGCGTCCGGGTTCACCCCACCCCGCCGTGGTCCGCCCTCCGTGTCGGCCTCCGACGTGGTCCACCTGCGCTTCGGGGACACCGATGGCGGTCTTGGTCTTCCGCACCGGGCTCCTGGGCAGAGGAGATCTCCGGGTCAGTCAGAAGGTTCGACCCTGCGTGCGTGGTTATAATTAATTGCTGACCACGCAGGTTCAGTGAGAGAAATGGGGGGTGACAAATGAACAAATCAGTTGTCCCGTCTAGTTACTTAAGTCTCCTTACATTCGAGAACAGCAGATTGTATGTTAAAACCGTGCCTGGGGAGATTCTTTACCTTTGATCAGGGAGCTGTTGGATTGCCGTCGGTGGAAAGCTGTGGTATGCTGTAGGTATGCTTCTGTGTTTACTTGGTCCATCTTGGCCCCTCAGAGTCGAATGACACAACTCTATGACATGCAAGTTGGGATTGCTGAAAGGGAGCTCTTGAAATGGATTGGTCGTGCAGGCACCCCCCCCATGTCCATACGAAATATCACGTATACAGTATTCATGTTCAATTTGCGCTTGCACCCCGAGGAGCTGACGACCCACCAATGGACCTATCACACCACTCAGAATGGACGGCCGCTCCTTTCGTTGCTCTCCGCGCGCCGTTCGAGGTCATTCTCACCTCAAGCGCAGCCGCCCCTCGTTTCCAGTCACCCTGTCTCTGTCAGGCCTGCGACCGTAGGATGCACCAGATCCACTTTCAGGGCCATGTTCCACCACATTCCACCAAACAAATGTTTCACGAACAGGGGAACTAATTTGCTCTTCCCTTTTGTTATTCAGATTCACATTCTTATGGGTCAACTCCGACTGAGCTTGGAAATGCATTTTATATAGATGCTTTTCTTCGATCCTTTTCTTCGACCGAGCTCGTCAACTCCGCTCCCACCAAGCGAAGGCGCTTTCTTCCTCCGAGGAGTTGAAACCTGCCGCCCCGGGCAGCGGTTCCGATCGATTCCGGGAGACCATATGCCATGTATGTTGGGTGAGCTAGCATCTGTCTGATTCATCGAAAGAGGAGTTTCAACATTTTTGGACAGTGATCAAAAAGGCGAAGCAAAAGGATCAAAAAAAGGAGTTCCACAATTGGATTGGCCCAACGTGCCCTTTATGATCAGTATGGCTGTGGGTCAAAACCGGGACTCCCTAAACACTGCATTCTGTCCACTTTCTATGGTCAACCAAGGTCCCACGGTTTTGATCCATAGCCCATAGCCATATCTACCTCTAAGTCCGAGTGCTCTTGTCTCGTGCGCCCTGCTAGGGAAAAAGACGGATTTCACAGGTGTCCCACTTCTCTTTAGACTTGTGGATTCTAGTTCTGCGACAGGTGCATGCAATTGCTTTGTTAGTTTGAGTCTTTTTAGCTTAGGCCGCGTATTTTTTTGTGACTTTCTCTGGTCCGGGAAAAGTGTGATATGTTCGTCACTGACTTGTTTTAATCATGATTATGTTGATAATACGGCGAGATGTTGTATCACCTGGAAAATTCTAGAAATGTCAGAAACCTCGAAACACATTCAAACACGGCACTTTCTAAGCTGTAATTACACTGCGCATGGCCTCGTCATACAGCTGTTCCGTGGTCATAAAACACACTTTGACAAACCTAACCTAACACTTTCGAGCACCATAAAGAGCAGCATAAATCAAAACACACAGACTACCAGAGCAAAAGTATTGTGACCTTTGAATATGATTTCCAGCCTCAGTGATGTGATGACTCAGGATGATAGTGGAGTTGCAGACTATCCATGACTACCCTAAGCCTCAAATATCTGACCACCCCCGATCCGTTGGCCTGGCCTGCTTGGCCAATGCGCTTTTCCAATTCTTTTTTCTTCTTCCACTCTTTCCTCCACTCCTGTGCTCAGCACAAACATGTCGCCACGGCAATAGCTACATTGACATTCACTACATGACACTACCATGACTCCACATCTCAACTCGGCGGGCTCGATGGCTCCCAAGAGGCCATAGACCAGTCTTTGCAGCCGGGTGCCTCGGTGTTAAGCATAAGATGTGACGCATAAAGTGTACAAATCGACCCGTCGGGCCCGTCCTCGCGTTTTCTCTTCTCCTCACGCTTCTTTCGTCTTCTCACTTCAGATGAATCATCATCATCGTAGAATCCTTAACACCAGGAGTTGGAATCTGGCCAACGTACTGGATCAATCTAGATCTTGTCCATTGAGACATGTTCCCTCATAATCATGTCCGCAGCATACAGTCGAGAGCACCGGGGATTGTCGTTCTCTAGAAGTGTGCGCCTGCAGATGTGTTGGTGCATGTATCTCAGATCTCTGAATGTGTTCATCACGGGGTTAAAAAAACTCAACGTGATTGATAAGTGCTTGATCATCCCCCTTTACTTGTGCCTTATCAGTCAGTAACATTTGTGATTTCACAAAGGGATTGTGGATGGATTGTGGATGTTCTATGGAGTGTGGAGGATTTTTGATCATAATTCGGCGGGTGTCAAATCCATTTCTCACATCTTCTCACCCCACCGCCGTTCGAAAGCCGAGGTGCCGTCGAAGGATCGGCTTCGCTCACGGCGTCGTCCCAGCCGGTCCTCCAGACGCACCAAGCTTTAAAGTGGATCGTTTTATTATACAGACCCCCAAATAGATAGTCTTAGAACAAGTAAATCCCCAGTAAAAAATGTATTGGAAGGTCCTGGAAGCTGTTTCTCTCTATTTGGGGACCACTATACATATATATATATATATATGGCTTTGCTCAAGTTATCTCGAGTGAGCCGAGGTCCACTAGTAAACGCGCAGCTTCGGTGACGAAGTGGGAGCTCCAGGTGGTTGGACCGACTGGTTGGCCAGAAACTCATTCATGGACCCCATCTTCTTGGTCTCCAGGAATCCTAAGATATCCTAAGTTAAGTTCTATTATTTAAAAAGATCAAACCCGCCGTTGTTTGAAGCTTCACCCGAAGCCATGCATAGCCACGCATCCACGAGAGCATCACCGCATCCCGCAAAACCTCAGAAGAGCACGGCGTCCTCCGAGTACCGCCGCGAGCGACTCCGGAAGTGGCGCTGCTCGGAGTCCTTCAGCAAGCGACAGGGATCCCATCGAGGTGTAGAATGCCAAAAAATGTTCCGGTCATCTGTTCACAAACTGATCAGACAGAACGCACAAAGAGAGAGGGAGAGAGAGAGAGAGAGGGCAGAGAGAAAGAAATAGATAAAGAAAGACAGAAAGACAGACAGAACGACAGACAGACAGAGACACAGACAAAGACACAGAGAGAGAGAGAGAGGCAAGAGACATGCTTTCTGGGATTCTTGGGTCTGAAGCAGAGAATATGCTTTAGGAACTTTCCAGAATTCGTGTGGGGCGGTGTTCTATAGACAGCTGTAGGCTGTTGGCCTACATTGCCCGTCATACAGCCAAACTTATTGACTCCAGCTGCACCCAGCCCCGATCGGCCCAAGCAGTGAGGAAAGGTCCATTGCCTGACGCCTGAACGCCTGAGTTCACCAACCAAGTCGCTGCACCAAGTTCACCAACCTCGTTTTACGTATGGAAAGACCTCGATGAGCTGAACCCTCGAGCCTCAAACACCTGGACTCCCTGGACGACGGTGTCCGTCAGAGAAATGATCAACTTTTGAAGCCGGGCCTGTTGGCAACCTCAAAAGGGAAGATTTGGTGAATGCAACATCCCAAGACCCTTCCAAACTATTCTATAGGATGCAATATATGACTATATACCCCCCGTATACCAGGACACTCCCACAGGCGGGGTCTCCATTAACTTCTACAAACTTGATGATCGAATCAGACCAATGACCACCCCTCACACCCTGAACCAAAGAGCCCGGAAGCCTCGTCATCGTACGCGACCCGCCCTGGCATTGTTGGGGCTTTGGCTGGCACTTGACCATGACTTGCGAGGTGGAGTCAACTTCCAAATTAAATTTTGATGGATAAACCCACTACAGGTCTCATGGATCCTCATGGTGCAGCGAAACCAAACATTTGTATAACCGTCCGCAATCATGGACTGAATAAGCCCATACTCATTGACTCATGGACTGCACCGATTTTGCTTCCTCATGGTGCAGCGACAAAAAGGGAAGTGACCTCAGGTGTAGCCCTGCAAACATGTCAGACCTGGGATATCTCTCATCAGCTATTGGGAAAGTCATCCCTAATTAAATAATGTGTTGCGGCTATAATAATATATAACTACATACAATTACAATATAATATATATAATATGGATCTCTAGATTTACGCTGAATACCCTGCCTCTCGTGAGCGGGCCTTGGCATTCTCACATCCTTGTTTTGTTTTGCTTAAACCGTGTTCATCCACATGTTCCAGGGTGAAAAAATGACCTAAGCAAGTGAAGTGGTGAACAAATTTCGACCTAATTGGTCGGTGCTTCCCTTCATGCCCATGTGTTTCAGGGGAAACGAGCTCAGACATCCCACGCCCTCCACGCCCATATGTAAAGCCTCTTCGTTTGCGGCGCCGCCGGTCGAGACTGGCGTCGGAATAGTCCTCCTCCACGTCCTCCCACATCGGTGTGGGGCGCGGTCCACATGGATTGGCCACGAAAAGACACGAAAAGGCGATGTAGTTCCCAACCAGGGAGGCTTCCGCATGAGTTAAACAGTCATTGAGCAAGCCAGATTCTGCAAACTGTCCTACTTTCTTTCTCATTCCCCGAATGATTGTTTTTTGGGGGGGTTGTCAAACGATCCCACACGAGAAAATTCAGGATTCCTATGGATTCCTAGTGAGAGGCGATGTGCCCCAGCTGCCAACGAACCCTCCAACAGGGCTAGTGGCTAGCGCCGCTCGGAGGCTCCTGGAATCGGGTGGCCGCCTTCTGCTTCGCCCGGCGTTCGGCTTTCAGGTCCTTCTCGGGCTCTTCCTCGATCCTTCGAGGTGAGGCAGGATCCCACACGAAGCTGGTGAGGCTTGGATCCTTGCTTGGCCTTGCAACAGACAGTAGCTACTGCTACAGACAGCTACAAACACCTGACGCTACCATCCCTCCTCTTCACCCACCCCCTCCCACCCCTCCCGCCCCGTTGCAGACCATCCATCTCGACCCGGCCACCGCTTGGACGAACAGATTTGTATTTCTAGACCTGCTGCTTACACAATTTTTTGTCCATGCAGTGGAGTCCGTGGAGCTTAGTGAGACTGTTTTGTGTAAATGACGTGGGTTTTTCTTGTCTGTGCCGTGCTTTGGATCGCCTCTCAGGCTCGTCGGGGCGCGAGGTGACCACCACCGTGGGCTTGGTATGCATGCGAAGCTCCAAAACCTGGCGAATCTGGCGAACGGATTCCACTACGAAATCGGATGGTCGAGGATGGATGTTAACATGTTTGAACATGGCTTTGAAAGTTAAACTGATTTCCCTAAATTGTGATCCATGGCCCTAACTTCTCGCCAGGTCACACTCTTGGGCGTGGCCTTTTTCTTCGCGTTGGTCTTGGCCTTGAAGTCGTGGAACATGGTTCGGGCTCAAGAGACGGGGAAGATGGGGAAGTACCCATGTTACATCATGTTGCAAAACAGGGATTGAACCGCAGCAGGTGGTGCCATGTTGTACTCATCCATGAGTGAATGGTCAAGTGACCACATCCGCGCCGAAACCCAAGGCTCTGACGTTAGGATTGAGAAAGCCAGATGCCTCAGCGGCATTCAGGTCTCAGCGGTGTCTTGGATTTTTGACGGCTGCTTGGTGCATCTAACAAGCTCAATCACCAAAAGCATCCCAAAGCTATCTGCACCTTGACTGAAGATTAGTTTCGGTGACTGGTTCATCTGGCTGAACTCCCTTTCAGGGAGGTAGTTGGCCCACCCCAGTGTTGTGGTACCATCACTCTGGTCACGGCACATTGCTGCAACAACTCCCAGCCAAGGATCATCCACGTCCTCTTCTTCCGGCTTTGCTGGCGGTGTTGCAACGACATCGGCCTGCTTCTGGTCCTCAGTCAGTCGAACTGCGTTGCCTTGAAAAGTGATCACGGCGATTCATCTTGCACAGCCCAAAGCTGTGCAAAGAAGCAGCCTGGGTGGCACACTTCTAAAAAAAACTTTTGTTCCTGAAAAGATCGTCTACAAACCAATTTCCCAATCTCGTCAATCCCGAGAAACCAAACCTGAGATTCACTCATCTTTTGCAGACACCAGGCTTGACCAATGATTGGTTTCTTTCCATGCAATCAGTTGGGATAGCAAAACCCGAAACCTCCCAAGCATGGTGCAACGGTGGGACCCCGACAGCAAAAGAGGGAATCCGACCAGGCCTCCTTTCTCGTCCCCGTCGTCCACCGACTCCCGCGCACCGCTCCGGACCGGCTGGGCGGGCCCCACAATCCGCCGCCGGAGCTCGGCCATCTCCTCGGCCTGGCTCAGGCGCCAGGTGGGCTGGTTGGTCTTTGCATGTTGGAGAAGTGGTCGAAGACATGTCCACAATGTGCTTAAGTTATCTTAAATTGAAAAATGTGGAACATGGCGTGCGTGAACGCTGAAGGATTAGAAAAACATCACCGTAACATAAGCCATTGGAGGTGGGTTTGTCAGGTATATTTGGTTGGATGCGAGTTCACTGCACCCAGTATAAAATATATGTAAGTGCAAGTGAAGAATTTGACTGTAACATATCTTAATGCAACACCTTCTGGGGTTCTAAGTACTTGTTTGGAAGCTCGTCACTTAGGGGCATCTGGCTCTGGACAGTGCCATTTTCAGTGCCTGCCAGAAATAATGTATATATATATATAAATATACTTATAATCGGAAATGATTGCACGGTTCTGGGCATGGCGCGGGTCATGGCTTCTTTAATGTCTACCTTCTCCACAAAAACGCACACCTTGAATTCACTGTGTTTCACAGGTCAAGTTAGGCGCAACTGAGCCTAACTGAGCTCGCCTGGTCACTGAAAACTGCTTCGAAGGATTGCAAAGTATGGGCCGGAACCCCTACACAACCCATTCCTAGCGGAAGATTGTGCACCTGAGAGGCCGAAACACACCCTCAAAAACACGCAATCAAGCATGTCAAGTGATGTCCAAATCAACAGGGCACCCCACACAAACACCCGCCCAGGCGTGCCTGCTTCTTCTGCGCTTGGACCTCGCGCGCATTTCTAGGCACCTCCCCAGTGAGGCCGGGCGGCGCTTCCCCGCCTGGGAGCAACGCCCGTCGGGTGGCACATGGACGAACCGTGTTCCTTGACACGTGCCAAGTCAGTGCCTCGTCGTGCGAACTACTTCGGAAGAAAGACATGCAGAAAGACAGAACATGAGTTGGGAGTGCTTTTGGTTCCTGGCGGGGTTCCAGATTCCAAATAGATCATCTTTAAACCATCTTTGAAATTGCCATGGATGGGTTGGGGTACCCCATTGTGTAGCTGTACCAGGGTGCACCTCTACAAAAAGGCAATGAGTAGTCCTCTACAAAATGACATGCCCAAATACCCCCCTTACAAAATGCTCCATGCCAATAACCTTCATTTTCCGCTGGTCTTCCTCATATTTCTCTACAACAATTGGTGGTGTACTGTACAACAAAAAGATTGCCAAACTTTTTCTGGGGGTGGCCTTCTGCACATGTTCTATCATATGTGCACATGTTTTTTTGAATACAATTGATTCGCACTTCTTGGTACTTTGTTTGTGCCTCTCCATGGTTCGTGGACTGTTTGATCTTCTTGCATCATCCAAGATCTTCATAGATCATCAAGTTTTTTGGAACTCAATTCTTGCTACACGATTTTGCGTCTGTTTGTTTCTCAACCGTTGTGCAATCATTGGGGCCAAGTCCTTTTAACAAATGATATAAAAAATGACAATTCATGATCATTCTTGTATGTTCTTGTGATATCAAATCAACTAAATTCACGGAGCGCTTTCTTAGGTAGCAAAATGCGTCCTGAAGCCTTCAAGAAAGAATTGTTTCAAAACTACGTAGATGTGGTCTACAAAAATGGTGTGGTGCCTGATTGTGTGTACAAATTGGCGTGCTGCATGAATGTGTCTACAAAAAGGTACTGGCTATGCACGTCCATTAAAGTCCATCCCAATTCCCTGAATCCATCTGTCTGCTTTTTCTCAGCAAGCTTAGCCAAATATTGACCCCCCACTCTGGCTCTACAAACAAACATGTCCAGCACGCTCTGATCCAAACCATGTCAGACATGTTTTTCTCTACAAATATGGGTTACCCAATGGTGGTTAAACAACAAATATGTTTGCCTTACGCCTTACAAAAAGGCGATGGATGCACCGGACATGCCTCTCTACAAAAAGGCCATGTTGTCAGGGCCTCAGGCTACCCCTTTCAGTAAGGGAAATTTCAACAGGGATCCAAATAGTGGAACTTCCAACAACAGTCTCAGTGTATATCTATATATGAATATAGTGAAGACAGGTGAAAATCTAGAAGCGCTGCAATTCAAGGTGCATGTTCTCATGTTGGTTCTCCAATAAGTAGCGCTTCAACGCAAAACGAAACAACACATGACCGACTCTAGACCACCGAACTGCGCCTGAGCAGAAACTCCCACGAACTGCCGCGGCGGCCCTGGGGGCTCCGGACGAGACAAGGGCCCAAGGCCCAGCTTCGCGGCCCAGTCGAGCTTGTCCTCGGTCGACGGTCGAGCTGGCTTGCCACCGTGTGGCGTGTCTCAACGACCTGGCGACCCTGCAAAGCAAGGAACGCCATTCCCTAGAGAGCACCACTTCGCACAACCCGCAAAAATGCCCCTTTGACCTCAGTTTGATCCCTTTTGTGTTTTTGACTGGGGGGGGGGCTCAATCTCTGAGACAAGTCATGACAAGTCCACGGGGTTGGTGGTCTTTGTAAATGGGCCTCTCTCGAATTCTGTTGCCTTGTTTTCAGCGATGATGCCAAATGCGATAATTGGCCCACCCACTAGTCGAAAGCTCTGCCCCTGTCCCCCACCCATTCTGATTGCAAACGAGCCACTCTCCTGCTCCGGTTCAATCGATCCACCATGGTCAGAGTTGAGAACTACCCACCTTGGAAACCTAATTCACTTAGCTCCGGCTGAGGACTTTCTGCAACTGCCTCTTATCATTTCGGGTCCAAGTATGCGGTAGGAGTAAAAACGACTTGTGATCCGATTGCACCTTTTGTCCTTGTGTTCTCGGTGTACCTCGGTCTTCCTGAAACAGCTTGAGCTCTGGGTGGTCGGAGTGGTTGGCGTCTTGGTGGGCATTGCCCGGCTTGTCAAGGGGCTGCTGGGTTGAATCAAGTAGAGTAGAGGGGTATGTGTCTAGTAGGGTGCGGGTTGATGCTGGACTTGAAGATGTCTGGCTGACTGGCTTGTAGTTATTCGCATGGCATGAAACTCTACCGTGCCCATTGCAAACTGCGGTGTCGCTGGTTGAGCCCAAAGTCGCGGCACAAACGCTCGAGGCTCATTGATACCAATTCTTGTCCCCAGGCGCCACCGACAAAACAGCAGAACATAAGAAGCTACAAGTAGCAAGGACGCTACTAGTAACAAGGCACCTTACTACTCACAAGAAGCTACTAAAACTTAGCAATGATTCAGCTGCCCCACTGTCTCACCCTGACAACAAATAGATACAAATATTAATAGAGTAGTAGTTGGATAGTTGGATACTGTGTGCTACATAGATATTTGTATCCGCTGTTGACCTCAAGTCTTGCTTCAACCCACGGGGCCATGGTGTCCCAAAAAGCTTGGGGGGTCTCCCCAAGGTCACCTGGTGGAGAGGAAAGGGAAAAGGATGGAAAAAGGCAAACATGAAGTTACATGAAGCGGGACCCTTTCGTAGCTTCTTGTTCCTAGTAAGGCCAGGGTCGCCCCGTTCGTAGCGTCCGAGGGCATCTCCGGATCTCGGGAGCTCAACACCTCTCGGAGCTCCGCCCAGCGCATCATCTTTCTGCGGTCCTGGCGCCAAGTGCACCGGTGGATGCTTCGTGCCGGCTTCAGGGCCGGCCCACGGTCCTTCGAAAACATGGTGCTTCGCAGAAGAACGTGCATAGCCATGGCTTTGATCAAATGAACGTGCAGCATGCTGCATAAGTAGCATACTATGAAACTTGGGCCGTGGCCAAAGCATCCACGTTGTGACTGGGGTTCATACCTAGTTTTGCCCTTGCTTCTGCGCATGATTCCCGGGCGAACTTAGCTGCTTATCCAGGAACGAGCTCAAAATATATAAGTTTCCGTCTACCAAGTCAGTGCTACAAGTCTTGCAGTTTTACATGAAGAAACAAAAACAAAAGCGGTGGATACATGGGCCGGGATAAACACGCATTCCAACGGCTATTTCTTGCCTATTGCAACGCCCCCGCATCCCCCCCAACATCTTCCATCCCCGAAAATCCAAGCTGCCCGAGCTGCCCGGCCTCCGGGGTCGCCTTCGGCCAAATCATCAGGAGAAAGTCCTTTGGCTTTCACTGAAACACGCGTTGGCCGAGGCAGATGGGGCACGGGGAAAAAGTGCAAAATACCAGGTGAATCAAGCGATCTCTGAAAGATTTTGGAGAGACCGGCTAAGTCTTCCATGCTGTTCCGGCCGGCAGTTCCGGGCCTATGGAAATGGAGAACACGCTGATTGGAGAAAGAGCCATCAGAATGCTGGAATCCTAGGAAGCCTAGGAAGGCCTGAAAACCAAACGAGCCATGAGGGCTTGACTATGTCTGGTAACCAGGTGGTAGCTGAAGGTTGTTGAAAACCAGTATGCCAAGGTGCGTATAGGTACAAGACTTGGACCTTTCAGGAAGAGCAGTTGCTATACTTCCTGGCCTTTATTACCAGCTGTGAGCTGTATGATCTGTATGTATGGGGTCCGATTCGATCTTAAGATCTGAATGGTGAACCTTGGCTTGTTTGGACTAACAACTCCACTGAATCTGCCCAAAGAATCCTCACGATATGTGACAGTGAGTGCGGATCAACATTTGGCAAAAAAAAACATGTTGGCAGAGGAGGAATTGCCAAAACCAGAACATAACAGCTGCTGTCCCATGTGTTGTTTGTAATTTGTTTGGGCCGTCGTGCTGAATCTGCCCAAAAAATCACCCACACCTCTAGCATCACTGGCGCAGCGCTGCGACGGAATCGGAGCTCTAACCTGGAGTGACGGAGTTCTCCCGCTCGTGGAGCGCGTGGGAGGCGTCCCACCGCGAGGACGAACCGCAAGCAGAACACAAACAAGTAAGTGTAGGCAAACTCAGAGCTATATAATATGCAGGCATACTGATGCATACTATACATGTTATTACATGTTGCTTAATTAAACTTAATTATGTACACTTACATGGGCCCAGTCAAGCTTGAAGAGTGAAATCCCACTCAAGGAACCCCGAGGAGTTTGCAAACGGGCTGAGCATCAAATTCGAAGCTAGTGGATTTGCATGAACTGTGCTATCCGAGCCAACAGCTAAAAGCCCCCGAGATAACATTGCACAATAGGCATGCATGGTCACAGGCGCTTGGGAAGTAAGATTATGGCACTGCCCACAAAGGCCGCGTCTGCGGTCGTTTGAGGCCCTCTGGTGCATCTATGCCTGGCCCTCCGCAGCATGCGCAAGGTGTTGACCTGAGCGTCGGCTGGTGTCGTCTCTCTGGGATGAGCACTAATTACACTGTATAATCCCCATAACATCACCTGTCGTAGACAGCCGGTGGGTTTCTTCTTCAGACCACTTGAACTTGAGCTTGGACAACATCCCTGAGCACCCTGGCGCTTGCACAGTCTCGCATCAGATTGATGTAGCCCTTCGCAGCTAGCTGTGACGGGCGGTGGCAAGTCTGAAACTATCTGAAACTCAGCCCGGAGGAGCATCTTGCTAGCCTCCATGTAGTTCTTGTACCATCTTGTACAGTACCCATTTGCATCATTTGCCTTTGCTGAAGCGTCAGGATTCCCCTGCCAAACACGCCAACTTCGATCACCCCTTGAAAAGCAAAGCCTGCTTTCCCCCCCCAACAATGGAATCGCTTCAGTGACCTCAGCGGCAGCAAATGGCCATCCCCTCCCAGGTCCTCCCGTGTGATCGCCCCAGTGTGAGCCGCATCGAACTCCCAGAAGGTGTCACAGGCTGCCCACACAGCCTTGGCGGAGTGAGGAGGAATGTTTGCTCACCTCTTGCCCCAAACCTGTCCACTATGTGATTATCCGGCACCGTCACTGTCAGAAACAGCCACCATTCATACTATGACTATGAGGTTTTTCTCCACACCCAAGTACAACATCAAATAAGACCCTCGCTTGGCTATGCCTCTCCACACTTTAAAGTCTGCTTGAAAATCGTCATCCACCTCCAAAGGGGTGGAGGTCACACCGAGGCCCTGGAAGTTCCTGGCTTTTGGGAATCTTTCTTTTAAAGGAACTTCTTTCATGTTCTCAGAATTCTTAGAATCAGTGCTCCCTCCTCCCCTCCCTTCGTCCCATCCTTGTCAAGCTCAAGCTCATTCGAGCTCCCCATCTTCTCAACCTGCACCCACTCTCGCCTGGATGGTGGCGCACCCACATCGCTCCAAGGGTAAAGCCCGAAAGGCTCGGCGCACCTCGGCAACTCGCTCGCACCGTCGACCTGCAATATCTTGGGGCTTAAACGGCCCCTCGAGAATTTCAAAACGACTCCTCTCCCTCGGGCAGTTGGGTGGAAACCCAACTGGATCAGCCATGGTTCCATGATCGGCCGGAAGGCGATTTGTCTTGGAGTTTCGGTGCTAGCTTGCGTCCACCACCACCAGTTCTCCGAAATCGGAGAGCGGATAGCTCCGTGCCCCAACACCCACCGAAATGACGAACGACGCCCAACACCTCCGGCGAGCACTTGGCCTCGATGGCACCTGAGACCGGGCCCAGCATTCCACGGGGCCGATGGAACGAAGTGGAGTGTGTTTTTGTTGGGGGGGATGTTCCTGAACCAAGTGTGGCACAAGGTCAGCTTCAACTGCCTGAGAGAGGTCGGAATCCGAGCTGGGTCAAAACCACTTCAGGGCGATTGGAGCTTTCTGTCATCTTCAACGGAAAGCAAGCCTTGAGGCTTCTGGGTCCCTCCGGAAAACCCTCAACATCCACCGACACCTGGCAAATGGGGAGGTGGCAGTGAGGGGCAAAATTTGGGTGGTGGGCATAGCAATGCGGGGATGTAGGCTTTTCCCATCTTTTCCCATTCTTGCGGAAGCAAACGAATCAGAAACGACGGAACTGAATGAAAATGCTTACTGTAATGCGAGTCCCACCACACCCCCGCATCTCTCATGCTGAGCGCTTCGCTCTTTGACTGCTCCTAGGGACGCAGCCGGACGAGAGTTGCTATCATCCGCCATCCAGCACCACAACGCCCTCCACACAAATTTGTGGTGTATGAATGACCCTTGAGAATTGCACCTGCACTCCCCAAGACATCCCAAAACTCCGGTTGTGATGCAGCGCATCAAGTTACAACCAAAGTTTACGAACGTTTAGCTTTGTAGTAGAGTCGAGTCGAGCATCTTTCATCTTTCTGAGATCTATAGCTTCAAAGGGTCACCTTCGGGAGATCTTCTTGGTTGCCAACCTTTCCAGAGCCATGGGCCAATGAGCCATGGCCTGAGAAAAGAATTGAGACCAGGGACCCTAGGTTGTTGTAGATCTATTTTGACCGGGCTCCCGTGGCCATTGAGAATGGGAAGTGGCCGCACAAAAGTTGGGGCTGCGTGATGTTCAACATGCATGCGGCCCTTGAACCTTTGATGATGACAAGCGAGCCGGTGTCTGCCATCAATGTTCACAATGAACGATATGTTCATATTGTAAAGCCAAGTGTGCATAGCAAGGGGCGTTCCAACACCTCGCCACAATGGGACCTGTTCCTTTGTATCTGATGCGAAACGATCCGTCCGTGATGATCCATGGCTTCTCAGCGCCCAAGTCCCCAGCGCGGTACGTAGTGACCGACGTTCGGTGGCATCCTCTAGAGATCGAGGCGCAGAACCGATCAGGCGACTGATGCAGTACTCCCAGCAGGGCGCATAAATAATGAACTGAGCCCCAGCTGAGGTCACTCCCTCCCGCTTTTTAGGCATCCGGACGGAGCGGTTGCCTCAGATTGTTTGAAACGATCCAAGGCAATTAATTGGCTTATTTGCTCTCCGTGATCCAAAATGCCTATCAGTCCTGAAGCAATCTGGTTGGAGACTGGCAGGTAGGTGTATGCAAGAGTGAAAGCAACCGGATGGGCACTACCCAAACAGGCAAGGAGGCGGCATCTTTTCACCAGAATCGCAACCTCATTACTGTATCCTCATTTGGTCCCTCTGTCACCTCTTCCGTTAGAAATGCTGAATCTTGACAAGTTGCACTACCTCAGACGACCATAGCTCTCATCTGCCTGCTATAGAAGCTCTCTTCTTTTGAACGGCAGGGACGACGGGCCCGGGCCCACACCCTCCACATGTCGCTCCAGCCAGGAGGCTTCTTCTCGATGCCTGCTTCTTGAGCTTGGCTGAGATGGCTTGGTCTTGGCCGGAGGGCTGAGATGTCTGGCCCACGGATTCCGTCGGCCAACATGGTCAAAAGGTCACAAGTTTGTCGTGCTAAGGGAATACAATATCCAGATTGTATTGTTTTGCTGACACCCTAAGTCGGTGAGCTTTCACACAAAAAGTGCCGCTTCAAAAGCAATATGCTCATTGCACCACTCCCATGTTGAACTTTGGCGAACTGTCGCCTAGCAGGTCATGTCTACTTTCATTGATACTTTGAACCACCCGAAAAAAGTTAACCAGGCGAAGAACACTAAAGCCAGCAAAAAAACAAAACTGGACCGATCACAAGCTCGGTTTCGATTTTTCTCAAACCGCTGAAGCCGGCTCAGCCAGGAAAGACCCCGTCACCTCCACCCCCGCTCTCGACCGCAACAGGGGCTCTGGACGATCCAAATCCAGTAGCTTGGACATATCGCCTGCGTGGGCACATGTGGTGGAGCGCGGAGCGAACTAAAGGAGTAAAGGAGCAAAGCATTGGAGGAGCCAGCCGGTTTGAGAGGCTTCCGATATTTTGTGTATTTTTATATACGTATTATACTGGTGTGTATATATTATATGCATATACACGGACAGTCTAGATGTTTTTGGATTTTAGACAATTTGGGAATGGGGAGCTTCAGCCAGAAGACCCGGATGAACCCACAAAGCCCTAGATGTATCAGTGACCCCAACCTTTCTCCAAAAAACAGTGTTCACATCTTGCAACATAAAGCAAAGGTTTATCTGGACTTGGCTGAGGAGGAGGAGGAGAGAAAAAAAAAACGACGCCACACTGCAGCGGCGCAGAAAGAAAAACACGTCGATACTTCACTGACAAGGTGGATATGGTCAAATGAAAGGACTCAAAAGGACTCAAGTACAGTAAATTATTCTTGAGTGTGGGTGTTCATCCAGGTTGCCCTGCCGGCCACTTTCTGTCCAAACCATCATCTATCTACCTCCCTCTGTTTATATATATATAGTGTAAAATTTTGTGCATAAATATGTATGTTTGAGTATCGTTTTATATATATATACACCCTAGAAGTCCAAAGCCTATATTTTGACCGACTGAAGTAAAGGAAATTCCTTTTCGGGTCACTGTATATACATATATATATATGTGTGTGGTTTAAGAATCTCTCGAGTTATATACCATCTATGTTCCAACTGGGTGGAAGAGAACAGTTCTGAGCATGGCCGCTCCAGCTCGGCCTCCCAGGATCGCAGAGCGGCCCTGGCACAGCCGACCAGTGGACGCTGAGGGTTGATTTGAAGTGTTGGCAAGAAACATCAACACAAAAAAAAGGGTCTCCAACAAAATGTGAACTTATGTAAATAGGAGCTTGCAGACATGTACATATCCTATTTCTAAGTGGATTGAAAATATTGAAGATGGAAGAATACAAGTGCTAGCCGCAGCTAGCCGGCAAATAATTCATGCTGCAAATGTTCCATGCTTCACTTGCTTGAGTATGATTCAGTAATGTGTTAAAATAGATAAATATCTATATATATATAGTAGATTCTTAGATCTGTGTATATATGCTTCCAAATGTGGGCAATGTACAGCAAAAGTCACGATACGATGCAACGAGCGATCGAACCCAAGCTGCCGCACAAGTTTCCTCTCACACTTGAGCCAAACGAAGTTTGTGTTTGACTTCTGTCTCTGATGTCTATACAGCAGTGCTTTCACTCAAGGTTACGTGTAACGGTATGGCATTGTTGCCACTGCTATTCCAGAATGCCATT
>CAXAMN010023583.1:2111527-2136402 GCA_963970005.1 Durusdinium trenchii
GAAGTGGTGAAGCCAAACGCTGAATTTAGAGTAATTTTGCACATGGAGTACGAGTATATATATATATATATAAAGTATATTAAGATATACAGTATATACTTTGTACAAAGGGTCAAGTGTTGTGAACCCATGCGAAACCACACCTTTGAGGGGAAAACTGTTTCTTAAGGAAGAATGGAGGAGCTACGCGGTTCCATATCTCGAATGATTCACCCAGGGTCAACCGCAAACGTCCATGCATCTCAAGTGTCATTCTTCATCGTATGCAATATTGCCTGTCGGACATGGAGTTTCTTTCCGGGCTCTTTCTCATCTTCTGATTCATGCAATGCTTTCGGGCCACCCGGTCATTTAGTGTTTCCATTCTTATGGTGCTATTCAACCCCGACAAACGGAGGCAGAGGTTGACATGCTCAACCAATCTCGGTGAGGGCGCCCTTCAATAGCAAAAACAAGCACATCCTTACTAGCGAAATTGTGGTTTTATATGTTTTAATTGCGAAACTTGTTCGATTCAGATGCGAAACGTTTTTTTAATGGAGGATCTTGATTAGCTGCAATATTTTCCTTTCGGCTGCCCTCCAATTGTCTTAAGAATGTGAAGTGGCAAAGGCCTCTCCAAAATTGTTTTTAGACTGCCCGAGATCACTTTGAGGGGGTCTTTGCCACTACGGGTGTCTTTGATGTGAAGCGGCAAAGAAAATGGTTTTTGTTCGGCTGCCAGCAGCACAGAGTCACAGAGCAATGGCTCTCAAGTGGTGGAAACAGTTGGGCAATTAATGGTGCTTCCATCGCATTAATTTCTTGGACCTGATGAGAATTCAATGCCCGCCAAGTTCAATCGCAAGGTCCCACCCACTGTGCCCTGTTGGGAGAGACCCAGCTCTGCCATGTTGAGCCACAATGACTCAGCCATGCGGTGGCAATCAGCTTGGCATTTCGCAATTACAAGATTCATTTTCGCAATTAAAATCTGGACATCCTGACACTTTAACGATGGGGTCGGTGAACCCGTTGTCTCCGAGACTGTCTCCGAGATGCTCCTTGAAGTGAGAAGGAAAGCATTTCACGTAGAGGTTGGTGAAAGGTTCGTCCTCGCGAGCACGCCGCGCAAGGACAAAGAGAGTGCTCCAAGCGGTGTCGGTCTGTGCAAATAGATGGACAACTTGAGAGGATGATTACAATATGGGGGAATGCATGATGTCATGTGATTTCAGGTTATTGCCATTGCACAACCGCCTCGGCCATTTGAGATCCGGCTTGGGTAGCTTCTGCTGTCTACTCTGGGGCCACCTCTTGATGGGTCAACATGATTCAACTAAATCTCCCGCTCCTCAGAAAACCTACATCAGAATCAAAACAAAAATAGAATGTCAGCTTGCAGCCCACATGGGCCCCTCCACCAGAAATGGACTGCACTGAAGGATCCTGTCCGAAAAGGAGGCATTCGAGGCATGGCAGTCCTCCTTGCTCGGTGTCACCATGATGGTCATGATCCGTGTGACCTAGGGCTTTGCTGGGTCTGTGCCAGTCACTGCGTCGAAGGAGCTCTCCCAATCACTGAAATGCCAATCAAACTAAACTCATTGAAACTCTTGAATTGAGCAGGCTGCGGAACTACATAGAGGATTGCAATGCAACCACCTCCAGTAAGGAACCCTTCTTTGCTGATGCATTATTCTGGGGAAGGTCCATATTCGGCCTGTAAGACGGCTCCTGAGGTCTACGTGCGTGGCGGACTCTAACAGACTCTAACACCTCGGGCGTCGGGTAGCTGAGAAGCTGGAAAATATAGGGCATCCAATGGCATCCAAAAGAAAAGTGACATTATGACATGATGATACATGACGTTGCTGAAACAGGTCTACGATAATTCCATGCCGCCCGCACAAGAAAACCACACCACCAGAAATAGACCCTAGCACCAGAAAATGAAAGAAACTCGCATCTACTTACTGCGCAAACATTGTGTTCCGAGGTCATAACATGTGAGCTGGCAAGCTTGTTCGGAGGCCCCAAACCTTGCCAAAAATTGCAACCACTTCTGCAAAGTTAGGGCTCCCGGCGCGGCCCACTATAGTCACTAACTCCCAGCCCCGCGAACTACAAAAAGGCAGCCAGGGGTCAAGAAGTTCTGAGCTGTTGACTGCGTTGGTGGTTTTGCATCACATGAGTCTCATGTGATCTGCGACCCTCTGTGTAGCGAGTTGGATGCATTGGAATTCACGAATCTGTGAATCTCATGAACTAACTGGTTATCCCCAAAGAACCTTTGCGAGCGAGAGCCAGGGCTGTCTGACCGGTGTGTGTGGGGCTGTGGGGCTGTGGGTGAATGCTGTGGGAGGTCATGCAGGCAATCACCATCAAAGGTCAGGTGGGTGGAGAGGAGAACCTATGTGGAGGTGTGAAGCCAAAGGGCATGAGTGAGTAAGTGAGTTAGAGAGTGAGTGTGGCACAGGAGGAGGAGAGCAGGTGGCTCAGTCCACTTCGCAGGCTGTTTGAGCCCCAAAGGGTCGCAAAAGGCCGCCGGCACACGCAGGTGAATCATCAGGCATGAAAACAAAAACATGAAAACAATGTTCCAGGTGCATTTTTTACACGTTTTTTGTTCATTCACTTTTCTTGGTATACTCTCAACCTTCGCACGGCCGGGTCGAAGTCAATGATACGATGGGGTGCATGAGGTGAGTCAGACGCCATCGCAAGCGAGCAACCCCAAGCGCCACGGTGCGAACATGTTTGCCAATGCAATCTGCAATTGTTCTGGTCCAGTTCCAGTCTCAATCAAATCACTACAACATGAAAAAGAAATGTGATTTTAAAAACAAAATATACTATAAACATATCTCAGTCAGGATGGGCATCTGATCGTTCTTCCAATCTCAAAAGACCCGAGAAGAGTTGCCCAAACACTTTGTGCAAAGACCATATCGACATGGGGCATGCGACGTGATGAAACCCCACCAAATAGTAACCTATCCGAGATGACTTTTCGCACCTGCGCCAGGAGAGAGCAGGATTCCAGACCGACCTTCCTTGGATCAAGGCCTAGGGTGCACCAGGCAGCGGTGCAAATCTAACGGAGGGGACGTTTGCAGTGAAACCAGGTTGTGAAACACACCAGAAGCAGAGGTCCACACCGGAAGCGGCTGGGAAAGTGAAACTTTATAATCTCTATGGAACTTCTGGCCTGATGTGGGCCCGGATTGGTGGGGCCGCTTCACCTCGGCTCTCAGTATTTTGAGTTGGTCACTTCGGGTCTTTCGACCTTCCCAACGACCCCCAGTGTGCCATCCTCAAGCCTCGCCACTGCGGGGTGAGCCTGCTCCATCATCGAGCGACAAAGCTGCAGCCGAATCAGGTGGGGCGGAATCGGGCTGCCAAAACTGCCCCCTCTGCACGGGGATGAACTACTGCAACTGCCCATTGTGTGGGAATAGGCTTTCAAACATCGCAGGAAAGAAGTCATTAAACTGCCCTTGCAGTCCAATAGCGCCACCATGTTTCAATTGGCTTCGCCTGGGGCAGACCCACAACAGCCTCAAGGACAGGCCAGGGTCTTGCCCGAGCTGTGCTCCAAGTCGGGCTAAATTTGCTCAACCAGACGGGCTGTATACGCAACTGATGTATATGGTTGTATAAGCCGTTTTTCCCCACCTGTCACTCCCGGACCCCCCAACAAGCGCCACATCGCAGTGGGCACTACCGGACCTCGACAGCAAGCGCGAAATCCCAGCCCGCGGTGGACCTCAACAGCAACATCCAGATCACAGCGGGCAGCCCCCACAGGAGCTCCAAATCCCAGTGGGCACTCTCGGACCGCAACGGCAAGCTCCAGCTCGCAATGGGCACTTCCGGACCACAACAGCAAGCTCCACGCAGTGGGCACTCCCGGACCTCAACAGCAATGGGCACCATCGGACCTCAACAGCATGCTCACGATCGCAGTGGGCACTCCCCGACCTCCACAGCAAGCGCCAGATCGCAAGCTCCAGATCGCAGTGTGCACTCCCGGACCCCAACGACAAGCTCGCGATCGCAGTGGGGTGGGCACTCATAACGGTTCCGACTCGTTCCGACAAATACCTGAAAGTGTGAAGAAGACGACTCGCTACCACCGCTGTTGCTTGGTTTGGGCATGATTGGTTCTTTATCCGAGGCTTGATCAGGCAAGTGTAGCCAAGTGTCCTTTGCCCAAAAGCTCACCTTACACTAAAAGCCTCATCGTCATATCTCTAACACCTATGACTTCTTGGCCAAGGGGGTTATTTCTTTAGGCCCGAGAGCAGGACGCCATCGAATTTATCGGCAGATCATTCAGCAACAGCTACCGGCGCCGGGCGCGCTTGGGGCGCCCGCAGCAGGTGTCGGCTTGTGTTCCCAACATTGAAAGCTATAACAGAGCGCTGGGATTCCATGCGATTCCTACGAGTCAAAAAAAAACAGGATTTGAGAGCCCGACCCAAATCCCCAAGAACCATGCCAAACCGATGGGTCGAACCGTCTGCGCCGAACCGTCTGCACGAACCCTTCGGAAGACGCGGAAGTTGAAAATGATTCAGACTCACAGCGTGTTGCACCAACAATTCAGGTCCATTCTCCATGAAGACGACGGAAACTACTCACCAAACTCGCCTACAGCAATCATAAACATGAGCATGGAAGTGGAGATCCTCATTGCCAAGTAGCACAAGAATTTTTGAGAGGCCTAAGGGAACTATCCGCAAGCATCACTGGGGACAAGATAGTTCCAAGCCAGTACAGTATCGAACTGTGTGCGTCGCGGAAGTCAGGGGCTCGTGCATGTGAACTCATGCTCTTTGTTCCCCTCAATCTGGACTACACACCGGTCCCTGTAGGTATCCCCAGTCACCCATGGACTTCCCATGTTCGGATTTGATTATATATCTCATGACCCCTGTGGATGCGGGTCTTCTTTCGTCGGGACCGTCTGGCCGGTGATTTGTGCAGGCAGCCTGTCCCAGCTGTCCACCCGAAAGCCAACGGCGGCCGTCGCTGTCAGGGTCTGGAACATCTGAACATGGCCGTCTCCATGTGCAAAGGACGTAGGTCTTCTTCGGATGTGGCCCGCTCTTTGGGGCCCGGCCTCAGTGGACGTGCTGGACACGTCAAAGGCGGAGGGAGTCTAGTCACTAGTCATCTGCTTCTTTTGCTCAAGATCGGGGAAGCAGTCAAGCTGTTGCCAAAAGCTGCAAGCTTCAAAGGGCAGTCCTGCAGACTGGAGAAGAAAATGAGGGGTCAATGACTTCTGTTCATCAGGCTCAAGAACTGTGCCATTGTTCGGTGGATTCCGGGCCACCAATGCATAAAACTCGTTGGGTGTGGCCTGAACCATTGGATTGAGAGCACTGCACCGGCAATCTGTTGCAATGATCTGTCCGTTTTGTTGGTTGCACTCTTCATGGGTGTGCACTACGTATTACAGGGGCCAACTGTGTGAAGTTCTTTCCCAAACGTGCTGGACCCATTACAGTATACATACGTAGAATGTATCTCGCAAGTGTATCGCATGCGGGTAATGTCATATATAAGTTTGTTGTACCACACGATGTACCACGTTGACCCATGCCTTGGGCACACTCCCCCGATCCAACTATATAACAATTTCACTCTGGCCGCTTTGATGCGTGCAGCCAGCTGGCATCTGGTATGATGTGATGTGGCTGCCTCAGAGCAGCATGGTCGGCAAATGTGGCTGATTGGCTCCTCGTCTTCGGCAAACCATACGCTTCACCCGCATGAACAACAATCCTGGAGTTATCAGACCACCAAGGGGCAGGGCAAGACTTGAGAAACAAGCAGTTTCAACACAGGCTAGTAGAATGATAAAAGCGCACAGGTGCAAGCCAAGGGGCTATACACTCCATCAAAAACATCACACCCTCCATAACTGGTGCTGGTGCCGTTGTAGTTTCCCGTGCCTTGGCACGACTGAAGAAACTTCCGGCGCACTGTCTGACTGTTGTTTCCAGGACTTCCTGACCTAGACCTAGACCTGTCTTCTTGGGGACTGACACCGACACTACTTCAAACACCATTCCTTTGAGCAAGTTGGAACATTGAGGTACAATGATGATTCAAAGAATTGTCGAGTTCAATCCTGAGGTGAGTTCGAAGCCAAGATTCTCACCTGACTCGCCCGCCTGACTGCCCAATTCAAAGATCTGGGCACCAGACCGGGCCAAGAATCCCAACTGGATGTATAGTGTGGCCTCTCCCACGTGCTGGAATAGGTCTCGCTGCTCCATGGTGCCTGGATACTGAAATCCCCTCCAGGAGGGAGCTGTACGCACTGTCGGCGTACGGTGCATAATGGCACGTAGCATTGGTACCGTTCAGTTTTTTGCTTCCAGCTATGGTGTCCTTGACCGCCTCTCCAGTCACGAAGAAAGCTGCCTAATTTGATCTGATTTGAGTCTGAGTCTCTGAAGTTCATTGTGGCTATGTATCTCACAGAATCTGTGTGATCCAGATCCCATCCTGAATGGGCTCACTCCAACTGTCCATGGTCCAACTCACACGCAAGGGGCGTTGCTCCAGCCTGTGATTGCCAGTTGCCTTCAGACCATCCTGGCAACATGTTGCGAACGCACGAGCGCCCCGATGGACCCTGCGCAGGAATGACGGTTGATCTTTGGTTCCGTCGAGTGGAAATGTAGAAAGAGCGTTTGGGGCCCCAATGGCTCCACAAACCACTTTATCTCCACTCACTCACTCACTCACTCACGCTCGCTCGCTCGCTCACTCACTCTCACTGTCTCTCTCTCTCTCTCTCTTTCTCTCACTCTCCCTCTCCCTCCCTGCTCTTTGAACAGTTCTTCTCGTATGAAGGGATGAGGTCCGGAAATTGAATTGTCCGATGTCAATGTCCAACAACGCTGACACGCTGATTCATGCCATGGAGTCCCTTGACCACAAACGGTCCCACCTCCACCACCATGTCCGTTCACATAGCCTGCCCAGTTCTTTCGCACGAAGGGCGTCCAAATGGGCCCGAAGGTGCTCGAGTCGGGGGATTCTCAAGAAGTCAAAGTTGGCAGCTCCGCCAGCGATGGAAGAACATCAGGCCTGTAGGAGAAGGTAAACACATGCGCGTGGCGAAGCTGCGTCACACCAGGATTCCAGCCTGCTCCCGTCAATTGGCTGGTTCCATTGGTATAGCCTCGGCCACGGCACCCCCTCAGGTGCTTTGCACAATTGTGAATGTGGAGGTTTTGGACCAACTGTTTGTTACACAAACCGTGCATGCACGGTCAACTTCTGTGTCAGTACAGTTGCCAAATGTCCGTTTTCGGCAACTACGGCGGCACTTGTTACTAGAAGCGATGCACTTGTTACTAGTAGCAAACATTGTTTCTACTCTACACAAAATCTTCCGATGTTGGGGCTCCAGCTGCCTCCGTTGGCCAACGGCGCATACAGCGGCGTGCTCCAGCTCGGTGGATCCTTGACCGCTGACCGACCAGGCTTGGGCGGAAACACTCCACGATTGGTTCACCCCAAGTCAATTGCGCAATGATCCCAACACATCCTGAAGTGCACTAGATCCTACTCAGCAAATGCCAAACTCTCCAGGTAAAACATTAGTACACCCACGCTTGGACAGCCCAGGCTGCCTCAAACCAACAGCGGCAATGCAGTAGCACCGCCGCCGCCACCGTCACCAAGGATAAAAAAGCAATCAAGTGGCAAACTGATAAACAATCTAACTGTTCTCCAAAATTCTTCCCGTCACTAGGTGGAACTTCTAGCCGTTTGGCGTCCCGCTGCTAGGGCCACCCAGCAGTCGTGCGCGTGGGTCGCGGCAATGTGGCCATGGGTTTTGACGACCTCAGGAAGATGGCAAGCGGATCTAGGCTGGGTGGCTTGGGTGAGACTAACCCAAGAAAAACTGCTGTCCAGGCCACAAATAAGAAACTGCTGCTTGTCTTCCTCCAAATCCACTGGTGGCTTGCTACGTTACTGAATGTTTGTTGAATGCCGAGCCAAAACCTCAATTCACCCTCTCCAACCAAGGACAAAAGTTTATGTCAACCGGTGCCCGGATGCTCCATCCCTGAGTGATCGCACAGTGTGGGGGGCGTAGCACTTTTACCACAGTTCTCGCCTCATCGCGCGATCATCGAAAGGCGTTTTTGAAAACGCCTTCGGGAAACGATAAAAAAACTTCCAGCTCGGCGATGGCCCTTGTAAGGTGGAAGAAAGATGAGCTGATGATAGCTGATGGGTGTACCTGCCTCTTATGGATGTTGCCATGGCGGAGACACTTTGCAAATCTTGCTGGTTGCTGGTGACAATGAACATTAGATTAGTAGTTGAAATGCTAGCCCTGCCTGCCGATGATGCAAGACCACTCCCACTTGTTGTACACATGCGTATGACCAATGCTTTTTCCAGGCTTTTGGTGAAAACTCACGCGTCCTGAGCTCTCAACGTTCGCCCTTTCCATCTCCTTTGCCATTTCCTTTAGCCGCACCTTTCCTGAGAAGCTTAGGGTGTTGAGAACGGATCCCAAACCTATAGACCGTAGCAACGTAGCCAACTCATATGAAGCGGATAGCGGCTTGACTAGCATGCTGGCTTGGCAAAAGAGATGGAGAAATGAAGACTTCCCCTATATACCAAGGATGGCAGGGGTGTTCTCTGTTTGGGAGGGTGCATCCTGTTGTTGATTTAGCATTGTGCATTCTGAGGTTAAGTGGGTGTGACCCGAACCAAAGATGCAAGTCGACAAACCTCTCCACATAAACCATTAATTATACTGTACAACAAAATGTCTAAAAATTTGCAATCTCTGTCTGAATGTCATCCATCAAGAATTGCAGCGACTTCGGGGCATATACACCGTTCACGACCTGATTCCGTGGATGTTTAAAGTGTGCCGCGCAATCAGGAAGCTCGCAATGACTACTGTTAAGTGGAGAAAAATTGTAGCGCTTCTGGGGAATATCTCAGTAACTCACTGTACCATACGAGCGTCAGTACTTTACCAACACCAGTGGTTTCTACAACGTACTGCTGTTGCACCCACTGCTGCACAGGAGCCTTGACCAAACCAAATTGCCAAGTCTCAAGCATTGGAGCATGGAATCCGTGAGAGGGTCTCGGGAAAGCATATCAAACAAGGGTGCTTTGAAACTTGGACCTAAAATGTCATTCAAATCCCCAAGAGTGGTTTCATGTTGGATGAGAGCCAAAGTAATGCATTGACGGTCAACTTTTTGACTTACAGTATCCGAATCCATCGGTCCACTTTCTGTGATGCCCTGGGTTTTGTCCCTGACCAACCCAGAGATGCACGCCCATTGCACCCAGCAAGCTGCCACAATAGACTCGTGTTTAACAGGCGACCGCAACACGGATCATGGCCATAGTCTAGCCCCAATCCTCTGAGCTCCGAAAATGGCAGAGCCCGTCGAGGAACTGTTTCTGAAACATCGCTTCCCGCTCTTCCTTCTTCTGCGCACGGCCGACATAAAGAAGATGTTCAGGATGTCCTTGGAGCAAACACGCAAAGCGCCCAGCACACGTCAGCGAGTCTGGGAAACCCCTGGTGCCCTGCTCTTGTGAAAAGAAAAGGAGGACAACTTCCTCACGGAAAAATGTTTGACCAAGGCGATCTCCTACAAACCTGAACTTTTCACAACTGTTTGAAACCATTGGATGATGGTCCAGAAAATTGTCCAGTCAAACAGCCAAACTACATAGGTATACAAACCTCCGTACCATCCCAGACCGCCTTGCAGAGTCAATGCGTTTCAAACTGCCAACCCACCGACAGGGGTTGGAAACTGAGAATATCTCTGCACCATCGGATTGATGCTGATTGTAGTTCTTGGACTGTTGGGTTGGATACTTACCAAATGCATCCAGATGCTATTCACCAAATGCTTCGAGCACTCCACCAGTACTTTCAGAACTTCGGGTGTTTAAACCATTTTTGGGGTGGAGAGGTTTGTCAAAGCCCTTTACCCACACCCCCTGCACCACGCGCACACACTGACCCCGATCACATGCTCAGCGACCATCCATATCCAACGTCACTGGCGGAGCTTTACCTTCTGCCTCCAACTTTTTGGCCTCGACGAGACAATCTGTGACTGGATTCAGTTCTTGGGACACAACGGTAAGGAGAATGGGGATGAAGTGACGAGAGGGCACGTGTCTTGATTCGATGATGCTCTTCACATGCAACTGGGTCAAGGTTGGGGGCACTCACATGAAGGTGCACTGCCCCAGCTTCACATCACGAACCCTTCGTGTCGACCAAGTGTGGCCCCCTTCAAATCCAATTTGATCGAGCCTCTTTTTGTTCCTTCCGTGTTCGTAAGTCCTTGCGGTGCATCAGCCGCACACACCTGGGCTCGGATCTGATCAAAAATGGTACATGATTACATGATGGCTTCCCCCACTTGATCGGTATGGAAGAGTGTAGGCCCAAACAAACAATGACGCAAATATAATGGCAACACCAAACATAACACCTGACAAAACACGACAAATACAACCACACACAACATGCAACGACACGCATAATGTTCAAGTCTCCTTATTTAAAATGCAAGCCGTATCAAAACGTAAAGAAATTCCTGAAATGAAAACAATTGAGTTAAAAGCAAAAATCGGGGTTATATAATGCCCGCATCATGAATGACCCTTTTACCTCATCGAGGACTCTAATGCGGCTACCAGTCATGATCTTGATCTATGTACTGTACTTGTCTCGTTTTGGACTTGGTGTTCTCGTGGTGTGGGTGCCGAATTTGTAGAGGTTTTATGCTCAAAGTAGAAGCTACGTTCATCAAAAACAGCGAGAGCATGATACCTAAAAAACATAACACCTGCAGTCTTTGCAAGCTCCACATCCCACCCTCAACCTCTTCCAGGATGAAGATCAAAACCTGACCTAAAGCTTAAAAAACTAAACTAAACTAAACCATCTATATAAAGCTCCACAGGATCAATGGCATTGCACACGTAGCAAGCCTTTTGCGCATGTCTGCTTCATCCTGACCCGGCGACCAAACACTGCACATGTACACTGTATATAACTGGTATACGGTCTGATACTACGTAGGTTGAGGTAGAATCGCACATGTGAGCACTTCAACTTGAACCGGCTGGATAATTTTGAGAATCCTGAACTCTGTCAATTCTTTACAGAAGTGCATCCTGGGCTTACATGCTCTAAACAAGCCAGCTCCCTGCTTCACAGAATTTGCAGGTTTGAGCCCACCGGGAACTATACTCTGGCCAAACAAAAGATGCTCTTGAAACACAAACTCATGCCAACCCTTACCCCGTACAATCCTACATTGTGGGACTTGGGGCCGTCCGGGCGGTTATTCTTCACACCGGGAAGCCTTTTATTAATATAAAAGTTAAAACGGTGTAATATTTGACTGTCATACCGTCCCACACCTGCCACAAAAATTGGCCTTGGTAATTCGACCCGCAGCTGACCGTACAGCGTTTTTGAACATGGTTAACAAGCATAAACTGTTGGCTCCCTGAAGTATATATATAGATAGATAGATCACGTAGTCCCAAGCAGGATGCCAAACACTTCCCTTAACTCACAATAATAAACACGACAACAAAAAATGACACACCAAACATAACCATAGCACGCACCATGACTGCTTGACAATACGTCTCACAAGACAAACACGAGTAGCACGACAAACAACAAACCCTGACACGCATCGCAAACAACACATGCGTAAACCACAACACATCGTGGCCGAGGGACGTCACCAGCGGCCTGACCGCGCCAGTCAGCGCACCCACTGGCTTCTTTATTTACATCACCACGGAGACGATTCATCCGCCGGGGCAAACTTGATCAGTTGGCACGTCACCCAAGCTAGATTCTAGGTTGGGGTTTGTGGCTCAGGGTGAAACATCATCCCGAAGCTGTGATCTTTGGGGTCTTTCAGGTGTCTGTCACTCCCTCCCTCCCTCCCTCCCTCACTCACTCACTCACTTCAGAAGGGCGCCAGAACACTGGCATCAAGGGAGAGGCCCAACGATATCCACCCTCTATCATTTTGCACCTCTTACCAAGACCATAGCAAAATAGAGCAAAGAAGCTTGAACCCCCCACCCGAAACAAAGAAGAAATGGTCACCATTTACAACAGACCTGGCCAAGCGACTCCTTGGCATCTTTGGACTGCTCGAAGTTCACAAACCCAAAGGCTCGGCCCCGTTGGTCCATCATGATCTGCACATGTCGGGCCACAAAAAGTGCAACATCCCAATGGATGTGGATTACATGTCCACCGAAACGAAAGTCGCTAAGTGCAATGGTCAGTTTTCAAGAAGGCGGATTGTTGGTTTCCTGCCTGAAGTCCTCATGGCAAGTCATGGACATCACAAAAAGTACCAAGGAATCTGCGAATTCCCCACCTTGGCCGCCTGAATCGGGCCGAAACCATCAAAGAGCTCACAAAGGTCTTGCCTCGGCTCCAGCGACCCGCGCAGGCGCGAGCATCCAGAAAAAACAGACGAGCGCAGGCGGGGGATCCTGAAAAAGAAAAAGAAAACACCGCCTGGCAGAGAGGTGGAACAACTTTCCATGCAAAAACCTGTCACAATCAGAGAGGAAAAACAACAACCCACAGAGGGACCTTGTGGAACTTTGAGCCGCTGTGTTCGCAGGAGGTGAACTGACATCCCCGCATGGTGGTGGCCGTGGTTCTTCCTGTTCGATCATTGGAAGCTGGTCATGATAAATTTGGCCTTTGCTGCCAGGAACACTGGGCCGCCGGCGGCCGGCCCTGTGGAGATGACCACATGGTGGGCGTGTGGCTGGTTCGTTCCAACTGTTTCTACCAGGATCCATGCCGGCTGCCCAATCTCCAACAATGGCCTCCGACCTCGGCCAGCCTTCACCTGCGACGCAACTGCACGGAATGTAGAGCGACCGTCTTCTCCACCGATGCTCTGACTGATACACCACCTGGCCACCAAGCATGGCGTTTGGACAGGGACCACTCTCCCATGCCGCTGCTGTCCATGGATGTTGGGTCCATGGCTACTGAGTTGACACCTGCGGCTGAGGCCAAGCGGCCACGCGCTAGGCCACTAGGCCCATGGTCTTAGCAGCTAGCCGCTAGACGCAGCTAGCTAGGCTGCATGATTCCAGCCTAATTACAGAGTCGAGATTGCATTCCCTCCTTCCGGGGGCTGGTGAGAAGATTTCATTTCTAAGGCATGCCGTGTCAGAGCTTGCTGCTAAAAGCCGGTGATGCCCCCTGTGCAGAAAGAACGTCTTTGCACGTAGCGCCGCGGCGCGGACTTTTTAAACCAATGGGTTGTCTACTCCATTCTCCTTGCCCGGGCGTCTTTGAGAGATTAAAGTTTCTCATGCTCAAACATACATTGAGATCCCATGAGTGTGATTATTATACCCCAACAAATGACCAAAATAGAAGTATATAAACATCAAGAAGGGGCAGCAATGGGCAGCACCTCTCAATCAACTAACAATTCCCATTGAGCTGGCATCCTAGCACTTTAATTTTAGCGATTGGGTCGGTGAAACCGTTGCCTCCGAGACGCTCCTTGAAGTGAGAAGGGAAGCATTTCACGTAGAGGTTGGTGAAAGGTTCGTCCTCGCGAGCACGTCGCGCAAGGACAAAGAGAGTGCTCCAAGCGGTGTCGGTCAGCCCCTCGGAGGTGGAAGTCCAAAGTTGATGCGTTGGTCATGCAAGCGACCTGTGCAATATGATGAGCAGCTAGGTACAGTAAATCAACTATATAATTAGGTTGAGAGTGTGATTACACATGGTACAACCTGTGGGACTCTTGGGTAGCTTGTGCTGTCTACTTCTGGAACCACCTCTCGATAGGTTCAAAAATGTTTCCACCCATGCCGCCCAAACGTGCGTGGGTTGCGCGAAAGAATGGGCCGCACTCAAGGATCATTTCCGAAAAAGAGGCATCCAGGTCGACGGGAGTCCTCCTTGCTAGGTCTCTCCATGTTGGTCGTGATCCGCGTGACCTGGGGCTTGGCTGCATCAGTTCAACTGACATGACGAAAGCCGAAATGCCATCAGTCAAACTCATTGAACAGAACCATCGAGGATAGGACCGGATAGGAAATTCAACCACCTCCCTCCAGTGAGAAACCTACCTCCCAGGAGATGTTTGGCCGATGCATCCTTGGGAAGGTCCTTGAGTCCTTACTCAGTTTGCCATATGCGACTTAGCCCGTAACACCGACTTCGAGTTTCGGGTGGCTGAGAAAGCTGGAAAAATCTGGAAGGTGTAGGGCATCCAAAAGGAAAATTACTGAAACATGAAACATGCTACTAGGAGCAAAGGTCATCGCTGCTAGGAGCAAGGACGCTACCAGGGGCGCTCCTGGCATTACTACTAGTATCTACTAGTAACAAGAAGTAACAAGGGCATTACATCCATCTCAGAGGTCCACAATTTCGCTCAAAAAGGTCACCTGAGCGGTGTCAAAAACCGGTCTACGATCTGTTATACTCATGGCTTGCTTCCGCCAATGCTTGCGCGGAGCTTCCGCGAGACCTGTGTTTTGGCTTCCGCGGGCCATGTTTGGTTGAAATCCTCTTCCGCGGCGCTTCCGCGATGTATTTCTCAAAAGTGCTCATAGGTTAGACAAATCTCCTTAAAGTGTTGAGGCATTTGTTATTGTCAAGAAGATAACAATGTGCACTTGCGCAAAGCTTCAGCGATGGTGAAGTTTACCATATACTTACGCGGTGGCTTCCGCAAGCTTCCACGACTGCAGTTTTGGCTTCCGCGGGCAAGTTGGAGTTTACAAGTTTGATCAAGTTTGCTTAAACTGTTCGTGGGAGGTTTTTGACGCTGCTCACCTGCTTACCAGTAGGACCCAGCCGCCACGTTCACACGGTTCACAGCTTTTCCGAGGAGAAAAGACCACACCAGTGGCGAAGAGCCATGCAAGCTGGCAAAGTCAACCTCCGATATGAAGAGGTTTTAACAGGGTGCAACAATGTTCTCCAGGCTAAGAAGTCTGTTAAAGAAATCGGTAAACAGCTTTTTACTTGTGCCCCTCTCAAGGGTTTTATCAGGTCCGATGGCCAGCATTCTGTCATGCATGGAGGCACGGCTATTCTTGCTCCTCCTGAATTATCATTTGATTTTGATCCTGCTTCCGATCAAACCGGTCTTTACAGCAAACTCTATTCGTCACACCGTGCAAATGCATGTTGGGCTCAGGTGACCCCTACTGTTCGTGCTCTTATCTTTTCTATCTATGCTAAAACTTCTGCTTCATCCAACCCACAGATTTTTGGGTATAATGATGCACTTTTTGCAGACATCTTTACTATTTGTGCTCAGTTTGGGTCCATTCCCATCATTCTAGCAGGAGATTTTCAATCTCCGCCTTTGCATTATCCCAGCATTTCGAATGCAGTCAACTTCCATAACTGGTTTGACCCCTTGACTACTTTAGATGATTTGGGTGAGTCCATCAGGCCGTTAACCTATTCTAAGGATAGTACATTTTCAGGCCATGGCGACTTTTGCTCGTCAATTGATGGTATTCTTGTCAACCAAGTCGCATCCTGTGCGATGCAATCGATTCAAGTAGTTCAAACATCTGACTCACAACACCGTCCTGTGCGTGCAACCTTCTCTTGGCCGACTATTTGGCAGCATGGGTTTATCCATCAGAAGTTTGCCCCGATTGTTACTGAGTCATTGGACAAGCCCGGTCTTGATCCGACTCACCCCTCTAATGAGGTTGCTGACTTTTTGTGGAACTCACGTTTTGCCAGGCTTTACGCACACCATACTAACCCTGACCAACAGTGGAATACGTTAAATGATTTTTGTTCTCAGACCCTTCTGTCTTCAGGTGCACACTGGGGTCATGGTCCCCGGAAACGAGGGGCACTCCCCCTTTTTCAATATAAACAGTTTTGTCCCGGTCAAGCTAAATCCGGTTCCGCGCTCTCACTGCGAGCGTCGTGGTTACAGAATGCGCTGTCTCGTCTCGATGAGCTATTTGTCCGACTGCAGAGACCAGCCTCAAGCATTGCAGACTTGCATATCTTACAGCGTACCTCTAAGAAAGTTTGCAGGTCCCTCCACGGACTCAAGTGCCCCCATGTTTGGCGCATCCCAACTGAACCTTCACTTCTTGAGGTTGCACTTTGCCGGAAGTGGGTTCAGGTCCAATTGCAGAACTGGGATTTTTGTAAGAAACAACAGAGAATCAATGCTTGGCGCTCCCAAATTAAGCATTCTGCTACTTCTACAAAGAAGTATATTTACCATCATCTCAAGACCAAGTCCATAGATGAACCTGTCAATCTAGTCACCGATTCCTCCGGTAATATTCTCTACCAGCCTTCTGAGGCGTTGCACCATGTCAATCAACAATGGGATACTATTTTTGCCTCAAATGCACTGCATGAAGACCCTCTCAGGGTTTTACATTTCGTGTGGCCTTATATTCAACATACCGCCACTCCTATCGTTTTACCTGAGTTGACAGCCGCCGATCTTGCCATGACAATCGGAGCACGCAATCCTCTTGCTTCACCGGGAATGGATGGGTGGCGCACGACCGAGCTACAATTGCTGCCCAGGAAGTGTCTTGAACAAATTGCTGTGTTCTTCAACCAATTGGAGACTGATTGTGGAGGTTCGATCCCTGATGTCTTGCTTCGCGCTAAACAAGCGTTACTTAATAAACCTGGACCTGCTTCGCCCCTGAATAAGAGACTTATAACGGTCCTGTCACCCTTATTGTTGGCTTACTCAGGGACTCGATTTCGCCAGCTACAGCAGTGGCAGCAAACTACACTCCATCCATCATTGTTTGGTGGGATCAAAGGGCGATCAATGGCTGCAGTGAGCGATGGGCTTCGTTTAGATATTGATGCGGCAAAAGTCGACGATCAGCCTCTCACTGGCATCAAGCTGGATCAATCTAAATGTTTTGACCGTATTGTTCCGCCGATCACTGCAGCTCTCATGTTAGCTCTAGGCCTTCCCAAAGGTGTAGTCAACATGTTCTCCATGATGTATCGTGGACTGAAGAAGCATCTTTCATACCGTAATTGGATTTCCCATGTCCCTGTGACCAACGCAAACGGTGTTGCCCAGGGTTGTTCTTTGTCGCTCCTTGCCATTAATGTGCATATGCATGTGTGGGCATGCTTCGTCGATCGTTTTCATGATATCACCTGTCGTGTCTTCATTGATGATGCGTACTTTTGGGTGAGTGTCACAAATTTACATTTGTTGCAACAAGCCCTTCGTACGACTGAGCTGTGGGGACTTATGGTAGGACAGCATTTAAATCACCAGAAAAGCGTTCTTTGGGCAACATCTGCCAATGCCAGAATCCTTGCAAAAGAAGCTTTCCCTCAGTTGCCACTTTCGTTAGAATTCGATGTTTTGGGGGCTAAGATCTATACATCTGAGCGTAATGCTTTTTTGTTCGATCCTGCCAAATGCAGTAAAGTCATTTCCGACATCAAGAATATCTCTAATTTGCCTGTTTCAATCAAGGTCAAAACTGATCTTTTGGGTGCCAAAGTCCTCCCGCAAATTTCTTTTGCAACCCAAATTTCTAAGATTCCCAAGCGTTCGCTTGAGCGTATCCAAAATGAACTTGTTTCTGTATATTGGGGCTCTCGGCCACACTGGCGTTCTAAGATGCTGGTTTTTGCCCTGCTTTCAATCCCGCATCGTGTCGAACCTGTTTGTGTTCGTGCATATAATTGCATTCTGAACTTTTGGCGTTGTATTCATTCTCAGCCATCACGTGTGGCTCAATGCTGCCACATGTTGGCAAGTCCTGAGCTGCCCAAGCATAGTCTTTTATTGCAAGTGCAGCAAGCCCTGTCTCTTTTCCATTTATCTTTGTCTCCAAAGCTTGAGCTTGTTTTTTGTGATATCGCCTTCCCTCCCCTCGAAGTTGGGGTCCGTGAGCTCAGACGCTTATTGCAAGTTCTTGCTGTTCAGTATTGTTATGAGAGAGCTGCAGATCAAAAACGTAAAGACATCTACAAACCTAAGGGCTTTATTGACCCTTTCTTGACTGCCACTTTTCGTCGTCAATATGTGGCTACAAAGGACGAAACCAATCTTTTGCCTTATTTCGATTCGCAGATTGTTGGTTGTACCCTGACAAACGACCGATTATGTGCTGCCAACCTGATTGAATCCAACCTTTGTCGGTTCTGTCATGTCAAACCTGAATCCATGCCACATTGGATTTTCGAGTGTGTTGATGCTTTACCCCTTGCTCAACCCCCATGTCATGAATTTGGTGAAAACTTTGCCATGTTAGGAATCTGTGAGCATCCAATTGGCATCTGTAAGCATCGTTTGCAGTTTACATCCATTCATGATGACGTGTGTGCTGTTCACAATCCATATGCACCTCGTGCTTCCCTATGGACAGACGGCTCCGTGTTCTACCCTGAGTCATTCTGGCTTACCACGGCAGGATGTAGCGTGGCCAACGAGCAAGGAGCTTGCATTCATGCCGAAAGAGTTTGTTGCCCGGTTTTGACTTCATACACCGCGGAGCTTTTTGCCGTCTATAGAGCATGCTTACACGCAACATGCAATATTGACATCTTCTCCGACTGCAAATCTGTTGTTGACCAATTTAATATTCTCATTGCTCAGCGTTGTGTTGATCCTTCCTGGACAAATTCTTGCTGGTGGCGGGCTATCTTGCAGATTTATTGTTCGAGGGATATGAATGAGTGCCAACCTGTGCGTTTGTTCTGGATCCCCTCACATGTTGGGGATGACGTACCTGACTTCCTTATTTCTCCCGCCTTTGCTGCTGAACATGGCACGACAGTACAGCACATCTTATGTAATCGCAAAGCTGACCTTGCTGCCAAGAAGATCGCTGCTGCCTCTCTTCCTGTTGAGGTACAAATGTACACACAGATGAAACAGGCTATTTTTGCACGACAACATTTTCTGGCTCGATTGAACGAGTTATCAACTCCGGAAGTTCCTGCAACTGCAGTTGTTGAGGAGATTCCAGTGTGTGAGGATGCAACTTCCCTCCGACGGAAGTTTGGTCGTTGGAACTGGAACCAGAATCTTGCTGACTTTCCATGGCGTTTTGAACATGTCTTAGACATTTCGACTCCGTGGTTTTCACAGCACTCTTCAAATGACATTACTACTTTCATTCGATTTGCCCGTGCTTTAGCATGGAAAGTTGGTGACGCTTTTTGCACATCCTATATGGAACTTGCATTCTTATTTCAGAAACGAGGATACACCCTTGAAGCTTGTTGTGGCGATGATATTACTTTTCGGGATCTTTCCTTTTGGCTGCGCAGGATCTTTGTTCACATTGGCAAAATTCCTGACCACCAGGTGTTTCCCGGTTACACTTGTCTACAAACCAGGAAATCTGAGGGGCGATCGTTCCCCCAGGGCGCGATTGTTGGTGCCGTTCCTTTCTTTTCTCCTGCCGAACTTCATGGTTTGGCTCAGATGATGGACGCTGGCTGTTCAAAGTTGCTTTCCTCTTGGGAAATTCCCTTGACTGGATCCGGTTGATTTCTTGTGTGGTTCTGGTTCGACTTGGTCATCCTTTTCACTGTACAAATTCCGCTGTGAGACCATGAGTGTCCGCAGTGATGCGCGTCGTGTCCTAACAGGGGACTTCATTCAGGACAGACCGCAATGGGAGGTGATGAAGAGGTTTTAACAATCCAACCAAAAAGAGGGTGTTATTAATCACGAGTCTCAGTATGTCTCAGTTTCTTCCGGTGAGTCTGAGCTGACAAGCCCCAGTTTGACAAGCCGTAGCCTCGGTCCGACGCCCCTGGCCAAACCCTGCATTCACTTCAGGGCTCCCGGCGCCCCGCGAACTACAAAAAGGCAGCCAGGGGTCAAGAAGTTCTGAGCTGTTGACTGCGTTGATGGTTCTGCATCACATGAGTCTCATGTGATTGACTTGACTCTGTCTAGCAAGTTGGATGCATTGGAATTCATGAATCTGTGAATCTCATGAACTGGTGATCCCCAAAGAAGTGTGGGGGGCTGTGGGGCTTTGGGTGTGAATGCTGTGACAGATCATGCGTCAGGTCAGGTGGGTGGAGAGGAGGACCTATGTGGAGGTGTGAAGCCAAAGGGCGTAAGTGAGTGAGTGAGTGAGTGAGTCAGTCAGTGAGTGGGGTGGGGAGTGAGTGAGTGAGTAAGTGAGTGAGTGGGTGTAGGAGGAGGAGAGCAGCTGGCTCAGTCCACTAAACAGTTTGAGCCCCAAATGCACGCTGGGCGATGGTCAGACAACCCCCAAAGGCCACGTGTAATCCGCAATCGTTCAGGTCCAGTCCAGCTGCCTATCACTATGGGGCCACTTCAACAAGGGTGACCATGGTGACCCAATCGTTTCAAGATGTGAAGTCTCACTATGTGAAGAAAGCCATGAAATTATATATATATATTATACAAAAATGCAATTGTATGCAATTGTGATCTTCAAGAATGTTTTGGAAACTGTTCTATCGTTTTGGTGGCTAAAATAGACTGATCGCAAATGTCCGTGTGTCCTCTTCGGCCAGTTCTTTTACAGCCCAGCAGCTTATTTCTAAAACAACATCAGACCCGTTCTTCACACCCACATCGAATGAGTTCGCACACGGCTTTCGTCTGGGCTTCAGAGTGGTGAGGTCCCCAAGCTCCCCAGCGTTCCCCAAACTCCATGATTCCATGGAATCGGTCGCCGTTTTAGATGAGATCTCGGCCTCCTGGGTCCGTCTAGATCTGTCTGGGTCCTGCTGGGTCTGGTTCTTGAGAATCTGGGCCCCCAGGCGCCTGGCCCATCCGCGTCCGGCCCTGGGCACGGCGCCAACGGCTGGGCCACTTGACTTTGGAGCAACCGCAAAGGGCATCGCTACTAAGGACACTAGGAGCAAGAAGGCTACTAGTAGCTCCTGGCATTACTACTAGTAACAAGAAGCTACTAGTAACAAAGGGCATCGCTACTAGTAAGTGCACCTCCTGGCATCCCTGGCGAAGTTCAAACAAATCAACGAGGTGACGAGCACGGACTTGGTGGAGCAAAGATGAGTCATTGGTGCACACCTAAGAAGCACACCCACCACGCAAAGGGTTGAACCTTGGAACTCACTTGCCTGGGGAATCTCAAGATACTTTCCTAAATCTCACCATGCAGGGGCAAAGAATGCCAATCACATCCGGAAACTATTCTTTGCATTCCTGTCCTGGCTATCTGGGGCCAACTCAGTCAACGGTTTCTTGGAGGAACGTGATGGAGCTAAAAGCGAATCGCCCAGCTGGAGTGATCATCGCTTCATAAAACAACACGCATGATCAAAAAAGGCCTATATACCCCACAGTCATTCAAGTCATCACCCGAGGCCGTCCAGGATGGGGGCGGGTGCCCCGGGTTGCGAAACCAGAATACATCAGAAACTCTGAAACCACAAAGCTGCCTGCGCTTTATCCTGCACGGCCTATGCCGTTTTCGCGGATGCAAATCTGACGAGTTCTCAGGGTTTCACCACAGATTCAAAAATTTACAGAAAGCTCCTGTGCCAAATGTAAGAACAATAGCAAAGTTCATAGAAACGTTTTATGGATACCCATGTGATTTTCGAGAGGGCATGTTAACAGTGATCCCCTGTCGTAAGGTTCTTACGACCTCAGTCAGTCTGCTATCTGTTATAACACTGTTTGACACCTTCAATCCATCAGATCGTTTTCCCAAGAACCATTGAATAAATTCTTAATGGTTTGGTCTTCATTTGGTCTCAGAAAAACTCCGCATTCGACCGCAAAAACGAAAAGAGCGTCTAGCAGCTAGCCTCTATGATTGAAAGCTTCCGGCCGGACATCACAAACGTGGGAAACCCATCACACAAACGCGGGGCTTTAGCCCAAACGAAATCACGGCGCCTTTTGCTCGACCCGATGCAAGGAGTTGGCGGCACATCATGACCACGGTGAATCATGTGAAACCGTGTCACTCCTCCATGTCACAACAGTGCACCAACCCTAAAGACTCTGCCTGGCTGCCTTGAATAGATTCTGCATTGAGACCCTTCTACTTACTTGATCCTCCAGTTGGTCCGCACCGGCCGAAGGCCGCCGAAGGCCCCACCCGCTGGAAGTCTCGACGTCCCCACGTTCGCGGGACCGTCGCGAAACGTTCGGCTCGGTCGCGGTCGCGATTGCAGTTCGTTCGGCGAATGAACTCGCCATGGATGATCCGTGGATCGTGGAGATCTCTTTTCCCTCATTTTCCCTCTAAAATTCTATTTTGGGGGGTGGGGTGGACCCTGCTTCTTGGAATATCTTCTGCAATCCGTGCCGATCCGAATCGGTGGAATAAATCCATCGCCTTTTTCTTCGGCTGCTGGTCAAGGTGCTGGGGGAGAGGCCACAAGAACCAGCAACGTCCTCCATTCTTTGCAAAACCCAAGCAAAAACGCCACTAGGAGCAAAGGGCATCGCTACTAGGAGCAAGAACGCTACTAGTACAGTAACCGTTTGGTCAGATCATTGGGCGACGCTCTCCCGAAGCACGAGCGACCCAGGCCGAGTCCCATGGGGTCTGTGCAGTGCATTCGCTTGCACCCTCAAAGGAAGGAGGACCATCGAGGATTGTTTTGCCTAGGGCCCCAGGGCTGATTTGAAAACTCTAGGCACTACCTAACACTACCAGGGCGACGTCCTGGCATGACCTGAACTTCATTGAACTGTGCACTTTTGGAGGTCATGGAACAGCTTGGAGGACCATTGGACACTCCAATCAATCACATCAACTCTTCTGGCTCCATCCAATGAAACCATCATACTCCGTCAATACTCCGTTGAACTTCTCCAACTCGTGCACAGCCCTTGACAAAGCGATAAAAACCTACCACCTCCGAAACAGCTAGGCGACGACCCAGGCACTGTACTCTGCATTCACTGTAGTGTATCATGCCTGGACCTGTCGTAAACGCTCACCTGGGATGACATGAGCATGAGGAGTCCCAAATGGCACGGCAGGTCAATTCGAGGTTGAAAAGATCAAGGGAGTTCATCTTCACTGAAACATGATCCCGCGGGCGGGAGTTGCCTTCATTTGATTTACAGTACCACGTGAATCAACATGCAACAGGAGCCCGAAAAAAAATCAAGTACCACCTGTTTTGGCGGCACGGATCAAAATTTGCCCAGCTTAACCTTCAACAATCCCATCAATTTTCCCAAAGGCCGGCAAAGCCGATGACAAGGGCTTCATGTTTTAGGTGCAAGTGCGATTTCACACAAGGGGATGGGCTGCCTTATCCATATAACCGTTGTTGCGAAAGACACAAGTTGGAAAAAGAACAGGAATGGAGCAAATTTGGCCAGGCAGCCAGTGATGGCACCACCGCCACCATGGTGGCATTCTCCGTCTCCTGAAAGTCACCGAGTTACACTCAGAGTGCCAGGGGAGGTCTTTGTTCAAACCTAGTGATCTCCGAGACGAACATGTGTTCATGAAAATTGATACGCTGATCCCGTCGAGTCATATCCCTTTCTGTCTTGGTGGGTGGGCAGCTTCGCTCTGAAAAGGCTGGATGTGCACCCAAGGCCGAACTCAGAAACCTACTGGAAGGTGGGCAAAGCTTTCCGAAAAACCGCTGGGTAATTATTCAATATTTATCTGAAGTTCCTGTGGTTTGAGAGTAATCCCAACACCTCAACCGTACTCCGTCGTCTACATCTCCGACTGCCCCGAACGGGACAAGTCAACCACGACCAGAACGACTGTCCTGACCATCCGTGACCCCGGAGTGAGTGTAGCTGCGGGGCGGCTGCTCACGGGGGACACCTGACATCGGTCATGAGCGCAAGGAAAAACCGCTGGAGGCCACACCGATCTCCAACGAGATTTTGGAGATCTTCCAGGAAACCTTGTAGCCATGTTGGTAAAATGATTTCAACCCCTGCGGTATCTGTCTCCGAGCTGCTTTGCCGCACGATGCGACCATCCATGCTCGTCTTGCGTCCTTGGTTGTGGAACAGGGTTTCAGCCCGCAACCCTTACCGTCCACGGGCCTATTAAAATGACTTGTGCCAAGGGTTCAATCCTCCTGGCCCAAAATTGAAAAATGTTGCACTAACCCCCAAATAGGTTGGTCCACCCTTTTTGGTGCATTTTTCTTTCAGTAATTACTAACTGTTTGCTTTTCTTTTCTTGGGGGCCAACCTCCACTTCCCAGACCACGGTTGGACCAGTCCCTCAGCCTATGGTACCTCAAGCGTCCAAACCATGGTGAGACTCGGTTACTTCTCTAACGATGTTGCTTGCCAGTGTTACCCGAACAAAATCTACAAACAGGCCAACGTTCTGCCGGCCCATTGGCGGGGATTCAAAAACCGCACAATTTTCCTATGCCAATGAGCCCGCTTCTTGCGGGAGACTCCCGAGAACGAACCCCTGAGCCTGCGTTGAACCTGAAAGATTCTCCAGGCTGCGTCTTGGTGTGGGGGATAAACCTACCACTCGCTGAGATCACATCCGCATGTTGCCAAAACATCACGACCTGAACACCTGAGATCTCCGAGGTGCGAAGAGCATTGGGAGCTCGGAGCTGGCGAGTACGAGCGCCCGTGGCGGTCGGCACCGTGACCACAAAAACCAATTACCGAGTGAAAACATTGTGCGATGCACACGTCCAACTCCACCATCTACATTTGTAGTTGGCTGAAGACTGGGTAGTTTAGTAATATAGATGCTTGCATGCACGCAGCATGCACGCATGCTACAGCAAAGCAAGCAAGCAAGCAAGCAAGCAAGCAAGCAAGCAAGCAAGCAGGGCAAGGCAAGGCAAGGCAAGGCAAGGCAAGGCAAGGCAA